>ML262265.1:0-102167 GCA_005239495.1 Nicotiana undulata
CCATTGTTTACTTTTCTGACATTTATATTGTTTCGTTGTCGATTATGTTGGATTGTTTCTCTGAATCACTTCCATCTGTCGACGTGACTGCTTTATTCCACTTGTCCCCCCTTTACTACTCCCGTATCCCCTACTTGCCGGCTTATCTCCTGCCTTGTGTTATTCTCTGTTACCTGCTATAGAATAGGACAGGTTATCGTAAATGTCAAGTCTAGCCTCGTCACTACTTCGGCCGAGGTTAGGCTCGGCACTTACTCAGTACATGGGGTCGGTTGTACTGATACTACATTGCACTTCCTTGTGTTGTGCAGACCTTGCTACCGGACCCCGTGGAGCGTTCTGAGGGAGATACCTTCAGTCCACGTCAGAGCTTCGAGGTATACACTGGAGTTCGTGGATCCCGAGGCTTCTTTCCTTTGCCGCTTCATTGTCTTTCTCTTTTATTTCCAAGACAGTGTTGTACTTTCATTCCAGGCTTGTATTTAGTATTCTAGTAGTTAGTCCTTGAGATTGTGACACCCCGGTTTTGGGAGTTTACATTATTTCATGATTGTTATGTTCTTACTTTCCGCATTTAAGCTTCGTTATTTTTATTAGCAATGCTTGAGGGAATTCTGTCGGGAATATGAAAGAAGGAAAAAAAAACATGTTATCGATTTTGGGTTGAACAGTTGCCCCACTATTATCTCAGAATGTGATAGAAATTGGTCGAAGTTGATGAGTTAGNGGGAATTTGGGTCGTGACATAAGAGTAGTGGGAAGTGCTCATAGTTTAAAATAGTGTTGAGTTCGAAAGAGTAATTTGAAACATCAGTTATTTTGAAAATAACTTCAGAGAATAATAAAGAGTTTTGTAAAATGGTTTTCAAAAAGGGAGAGGCAATGCAACCACAATCCAGCAGGTAGAGAAATCACGAAAGGAACAAACACAAACAGGGATAGTGTAACGACCCGACCGATCGTTTTGAGATACAGTGCGTCGTTCAGCAGTTGGGGTTCATGAACAGCTTTATTTCGGGTATTGTGACTTGTGTGTATGGTCAGAGTTAAAATTCAGGAGGTTCGGAGTTAAATTGAAAGGAAAATTCTCAATTCAGAAGCCTTAAGTTGAAGAAATTGAGTAAGACTGGAATTTTGAGTTGACGACCTCGGAATCAGGATCCGAAGGTTTCAGCAGGTTCGTATGGTGATTTCAGACTTGGGCGTATGTCCGAATTGGTATTTGGATAACCCGAGAGCATTTCAGTGTGTATTGTGGAAGCCAGCATTTTTGTAGAAATTTCCTAAGTTTGGCTAGAAGAGCATTTCAATTATATTGAAGTCCATTTGGGATTCCGAGTCTGGGAATTGCTCCGTATGGTGATTCTGGATTTGGGAGCGCGATCGGAAGTGAATTCGGATGTCCGGAGGTCATTTTGAAGTCATTTGGCTAAAGATAGAAATTTGAAGGTTTTTTGAGAAAATCTGACCGGTAGTGAAAATTTTGATTTTGGGGTCAGAATATGATTCCAAAAGTTGGAGCAGGTCCGTAATGTCGAATGTAACTTGTGTGCAAAATTTGGGGTCAATCGGACGTGATTTAATAGGTTTCAGCATCAGATGTGAAAGCTAGAAATTTCAAAGTTCATAAAGTTGAATTCTTGCGCGATTCATGTTTTCGACGTTGTTTGATGTGATTTGAGGCCTCGACTAGGTCCGCGATATGTTTCCAGACTTGTTGGTAAGTTCAGACGGGGTCCCGAGGGGCTCGGATGAGTTTCAGGGTGGTTTCGGACCATTTCTAGGCCATTTATAACTGCTGGTTTTTGGCTACAACAGTGTTCTACGTGGTCGTGGGGAATTGGTCGCGATCGCAGTGAGTAAAATGTGAGAAACGGGCCAGTGAATCGCGATCGCGAAAAGCCTTTCGCGATCGCGTAAAGTAAATGTTCTGCTGCACTGACTCGACTTCGGAGGCTCATATCTCACAATCTATAAGGAATTTTGAGATGGTATAAAAATGAAAGTACTAGACCTTTGTGTCTAGTTTCTATGAAAGTAAACCATTTATGATTTAGACTTGTGTACAAAGAGATATGGCTGTTACACTACAGAGTATCCAGGAAGATGAAGAAGAAGGTTGTGTTGCACATGGGCTGATTTTTCCAGATTATATCTAGAATTATATAAGAAATTTGAAGATGACCAACACATGAAAGTTGTATATCTTTGAGTCTAGTATTCAGAACATTTAACCATTTTTCATTTGGAGTTGTGTGCAAAATGTTATGACTATTCTACTGGATGATGTCCGGGCAGGCTGGGCAATTGTTCTCCGCGATCGCGAAGCTCTTTCCGCGATCGCGAAGAGCAAATTTTGGGCTGGAAAATTGTTCTCCGTGATTGCGAAGATTTTTCCTCGATCGCGATGCATAAATACCTGGGCAGAATGATATTTTAGCGGGTTTAGCTCATTTCTCTTCATTTCTTCACTTGGTTGGGGCGATTTTGGAGGATTTCAAAGGGTGATTTTCATCAAGAATCAAGAGGTAAGTGGTTCCTTCTCATTTCCAAGTTAATTCAAGGTTTATACATGAGATTAAACATGAAAAATTGTGGGAAAATTGGGATTTTAGAATTTAGGTAAATTTGATTTTAGCCACGAATTGAGCATGAGTGTTTGAGTAAATTGTATATTGAACTCGTAAAGCCTCGGGTAGAGATTATCTTCAAGAAATTTTAGAATCCGGGCACGTGGTCCCGATGGCGTTTTGGTCAATTTACTGAGCGTAGTTAGGAAATTATATAATCTGAATTTTTAGCAAATATTAGAGTATATTTTCATTGAATTGCCGTCATTTGGTAGTTTCGGGACGTCGTGCATCCATTGGAGTCATCGGAAGTGCTTGGAATCCGGTTATGGAGCTTCGGAGCGAGGTGAGTCTCCTTTCTAACCTTGTTAGAGGGAATTGTCCCCGATGAGAGTGATTTCATTATGGGATCGGGTCGTACACCACATCGGAGTGATGAGAGTGATTACACTATGGGATCGGGCCATACGCCACGGCGGAGTGATGAGAGTGATTTCATTATGGGATCGGGCCGTACGCCACGGCGGAGTGATGAGAGTGATTACACTATGGGATCAGGTCGTACGCCACGGCGGAGTGATGAGAGGGATTTCATTATGGGATCCGGTCGTACGCCACGACGGAGTGATAAGAGTGATCACACTATGGGATCGGGCTGTACGCCACGGTGGAGTGATGAGAGTGATTTCATTATGGGATCGATACACAACGGCGGAGTGATGAGATTGATTACACTATGGGATCGGCCTATATGCCACGGCGGAGATGAGAGTGATTTCATTATGGGATCGGGTCGTACACCACGGCGGAGTGATGAGGGTGATTTCACTTTGGGATCGGGTCGTACGCCACGGCGGAAACAGGACTTGCTTGATTTCCACTATTAGTTGGATACCTCATATTGATGCATTTCTATGTTTATTTGTCTTTCATGCCTCCTGTTTTCCTTATACCCTATCTATTATTATCATTGTTGGACCTTAGTGAGTATCGAGTCGACCTCTCGTCACTACTTCTTCGAGATTAGACGGGATACTCACTAGGTACATATATGTATATGTACTCATACTACACTTTCTGTGCATTTTGTTGCACATGTACCTTTATAGTACAGTGATTGATTTGGAGACTTATACGGGCTGCATTCATCCAGAGGCGTTCCACAGTTGTCGGAGTCTCCCTTCTGTGTACTTACATTTTATATTTATTGCCTTTGTCCAATTTGTTTTTCGGACAAGCGTTGTATAATTGTATAAATACTTAGAAATTGCTCATGTACTTGTGTCACCGGGTTTTGGGGATGTGTCGAGTCTTGTTTTACTGAATTAAATGGATTTCCTGTCGTGTTTAATTTACAAATTTATTTATTTGACTATGAAATGCAAGAAAAGGCTTCAATTCTAAAATGTTAAACATGAAAGTGTTCTAACTGATTAAGGGTTTGGCTTGCCTTAGAGTCGTGTCTGACGCCATCACAACCCATAGGTTTTGGGTCGTGACAACGTGGTATCAGAGCTCTAGGTTCCCCTAGGTTTCATGAGTCATGAGAAAGTCTAGTAGAGTCCTGCGGATCGGTACGGAGACGTTTGTACTTATCTTCGAGAGGCTACAAGGATGTAGGAGTACTTCCCTTCTTGATTCCTCATCGTGCGATTTGATTCCATTAAGGCTTATGCATATGTTTCTTCTTACTCAATCTTATACGTCGCGAAGCTCTTGCTATGATTCGAGGAGTTGAGAATTGAAATAGTGCTACGGATACGGTGCAAGATGTTTTCCATATGCAGTTGGTTGGGGCTGTTGTTGTTGCCCTACCGAAGAATAATATGTTGTTTCAGCTCAGTAATTGTGTTTCTAAGGAATTTGAGTTCGTGATCAGGTTGTTATGATGCTTACGATTGGACATCGCGCGGTGTTGATAGAATGGTAGGATGCTTTCCCATATGTAGGGGCAATGCCTTGAAGGGAGGTCTTCTTAGTGCGTGGTTTTGAGATTTTAGTATTTTTATTCCGACGGAGGAAAGGCACTTGGACTATGAATGGTCCGGTTCGGATTGATAAAGTATTTAGCTTGGTGTTATCGAGCAAGGTGGAGTATTCACCTGTGTTGTGGTATCATTGTTTGATCGAATAGGATATGTTAAATTCGCCGGTGTTATAGCTCTTTGGTTGCATGGGGTTAGAGTGCTGTGAAGCGGTGTTGAAGAATCAGTTGTCAGAGATCGTGGTGTGTAGTGGTTCAAAATTGAACAGTTACCTCTAATGAAGGCAGTTCGAGAAAGATGATCTTCGGAGAGTTCGAAATTGTGGTGATCTGCTGGCTCAAAGAGCTACAAAGAAGGATGTTGAATTAAGGACGCAATTGAGAAGCACGCGATGAAGGAAGATATGTGAAAAGTGATAGGTGGTGGTTCCATTTCTAAAAGGCCCGGCGTAAGGAAAGGAAGTCGGGTAGTGCTTAAAGGAATGAGGTTAACCAAAGTGGGGGAGTCCCACCACCTGCAGTTCGGTTGTGGGGTTGTGTCCTCATGGAGTTGCAGATTGTCGGCATTTTGGAAAGTTGTTACAGCTAAGGGAAATGAGTATAGCGGTAATTGAGCATGGAATTCGATAAATGTGTGCGAAGTTGGTCCTATTGGACCAGGGTTAGGCTTTGGAAGACTAAGAATTCGTGCTTAGGGTATAGGCAAGTTGTAAGGGTAGCGACTCAGTCACGTGCTCCGTTGAAAGGATGTTCATGTGCTAGGATAGCCTTGGGGTTGATTGTATTCGGGGCCAGTCAGAGTGGGTGACTCTCAGTAGTGGTCCTAATGAATTCGAAAGTTAGAGAATGTGGTGTTTAAGGGTTTCAGTCAACAGTATAATTAAGAATCGAGCTTTTGCAGTATAATCTCTAAGAGGAAGGAAGATGGTTGGAGTGTTCTATGTTATTTCAGCACACTGGATTGTATCGGAGGAGTGATATAAATAGACTCCAGGTTGTAGAAGATTATCAGGAGATTGTGAGACGGGTTGCGGGATTTAGGCAGCATGGTCTCGTGAATCAAGGTCACTCGGGATGAGTGAGGGTTGAGCTGCTATGAGTTGAAGGAAGTTACTATTATCTTCGAGGCAATTAAAGATGATTAAAAGAAGAAAGATTGGTTAGCCATGGGTGAAATGGCACAAGTACGGCAGTGATCAGTTCCTTCGGCATGTTTGAGTATGTGTATGTCTGTGCAGGTATTTGTGGGGCCCGTCGACCGTCGTAATATATTTCAGTTGGAAGCATTCAAGTGCTATGGACTGTCAGGTGTAGGCGGGTCCCGGAAGGGTTATGGTGGTTCAGACCACTACTTAAGGATTTCATGTATTGTGATTGTGAGAGATCACTTGTGTGTTGTTATGGTTCTCATGAATTGAAGCAAGTAAAAGGTTTCTATATGTGATGAAGTGTTCACCCTGTTAGTGGTTCAGGAGTTATGATGGAACTTCCTATGCTATTCCATATTGGCATGTTATGTGCAATAAACGGTATGTAACCGGAAGTAGGAATCAAGGTTGCGGCTCGGTGTTAACAAGGATGTCATGAGCTCGGAGGAGCAAGAGCAATGGATGTGAATGTTCTTCAGTGTCATCTGAGTTCGGTGTTTGGTGAAAGAGGCTTGTATCCTGGTTATGGGTACTTGAATTGTTTAACAACCTTAGGATGGTTGGTGGTATGGATGTGCATACTTGTTGCCTTGTGTGAAGAGTCGTGGGAGTGTGACCACGGGAAGATTGTGCAAGTGTGACTTGTAGTCACCTAATTGATTGCAGATTTAGACTAAGTATAAGGAAGTATAATATTGCTTATTTGAGAATATATGCCTTAAGGGCGATCGATCCAGTTAGTTGCGAATTTTGGGGTGTTTATCCCGGCTATGATGGTTGTTCTTGTGTGTTATGAGAAAAGAAGTGGGTTGTTATGTACCCAGGTAAGTCTACCAGCCTAGTTCCATGCGAACAAAATTGGCTTGAAATGAGTGAATGGATTTAAACAAGATTATGGGCTTCAAGCGAGTCAGATTGTTCATTTCGGTGGGGCGATCCTCAAGGATGGGGTATTAGAATATCAGGTGTTGTTACGCCTTAGTCAAATCCATGTGATATTGTGATTGTGCCGTGCGAGTTGTGAGACGGCCTGATAATTTCTTATGTGTTGAGATTCCGCGTAATGATGAGGTTTCGCGAGCAGGATGGCTCTTGTGATTCAGAATATATATCGCACCCCAGTTGTGCTTGAGTTTGTAGCATATGGCTCTATCAGTCTCCCCAAAATGGTGTTATGCACTTAGCGTGCTGGTGACCGATATTCAGTATCTTGTAAATTATGAGTAATTCGGCTCTGTATATATATCTCCTTATGTAAATCTTATGATGGGATCGGGTAGCACGCCGCCACGGGTATGTTATTTGGATCGGGTTGCGTGCCGCAACAGTATGATGTGGAGCAAGACTCCTATAATTATTTCTGGTGTGTTACTTCCTATTTTCAGAGAAAAGTTCATATTTATAGTGTGAGTCGAGTAGTCCCTTACTGATGTTATTTTCCTTATGTGCCGTGTTCGAACTGTGGCCTATTGGCGCATTGTGGCATCGTGTGAGGCTAATGGCTGTGTTTGGGGTAATTGGATGTCTGAGGAGTTCATATTGGGTGAGACAAAATTTATAAATCTGGGATCGGTGTGATAAGACTATGCAAGTATATTACAGGACAATCACCATCATTGGTAGTAATGGGATGATGATCTTAGTCAGGAGGAAAGATTTCAATGTTTAGTTAACTTGCAGTTGGTTAGGAATTTCTACACATTTCCTCCGTTGTGGTGGTATCGTCAGCATTATAGCAGGATGTATGTGTGTATCTTATAAGGTGCTTTGAGAGCATCAAATTCGTAGAATTCTGGCTATTAAGGTTCAGGGAGCATCATTGTGGTCAGATGATGGATTATGTGGTGTATGGTGTTGATTCAGCAAGGATACGCAGTTGTGTTATGTTGCCTCGTGTGGTAGTTGTTGCGGTGTTCACATATTAGAAACAGGCATGGCAGAGAATTTCAAGTGTTGGAACTGGGGTCTGAGTTTATTATATGGATAAAAGGGAATACCTTCATATTTAATCAAGCTAATGTGCTCAACTGGGTTGTGGTAGCACGGGCAGGTGCACGAGGTGTTAAACAGTGATTTCAGATAATTCTGGGGAAGTTTTTGGCACGTTCGAGGACGAACGTCTGTTTAAGTGGGGGAGAATGTAACAACCCGACCGGTCGTTTTGAGATCCAGCTCATCGTTCATCAGTTGGGGGTCATGAACAGCTTGATTTCGGGTATTGTGACTTGTGTGTATGGTCAGAGTTGAAATTCAGGACGTTCGGAGTTAAATTGAAAGGAAAATTTTCATTTCAGAAGCCTTAAGTTGAAGAAATTGAGTAAGACTGGAATTTTGAGTAACTGACCTCGGAATCAGGATCCGAGGGTTCCAGCAGGTTCGTATGGTTTCGGACATGGGCGTATGTCCGGATCGGGATTTGGATAACCATATAGTGTTTCAGTGTGAATTGTGGAAGTCAGCATTTTTGAAGAAATTTCCTAAGTTTGGCTTGAAGCGCATTTCAATGATATTTATGTCCGTTTGGGATTCCGAGTCTGGGAAATGCTCCGTATGGTGATTCTGGAGTTGGAGCGCGATCGGAAGTGAATTCGGATGTCCGGAGGTCATTTTGAAATCATTTGGCTAAAGATAGAAATTTGAAGGTTTTTGAGAAAATCCGATCGGAGTGGAAATTTTGATATCGGGGTCGGAATGCGATTCTGAATGTTGGAGCAGGTTCGTAATGTCGAATGTGACTTGTGTGCAAAATTTGGGGTCAATCGGACGTGATTTGATAGGTTTCGGCGTCGGATGTGAAAATTAGAAATTTCAAAGTTCATAAAGTTGAATTCTTGTGTGATTCGTGTTTTCGGCGTTGTTTGATGTGATTTGAGGCCTCGACTAGGTCCGTGATATGTTTCCAGACTTGTTGGTATGTTCGGACAGTGTCCTGAGGGTCTCGGGTGAGTTTCGGGGTAGTTTCGGACAATTTCTAGGCCATTTATAACTGCTGCTTTTTGGCTACAGCAGTGTTCTACGCGATCGCGGGGAATTGGTCGCGATCGCGGTGAGTAAAATGTGAGAAACGGGCCAGTGAATCGCGATCGCGGAATGCCTTTCGCGATCGCATAGAGTAAATGTTCTGCTGCCCTGACTCGACTTCGGAGGCTTATATCTCACAATCTATAAGGAATGTTGTGATGTTATAAAAATAAAAGTTGTAGCCCTTTGTGTCTAGTTTCTAGGAAAGTAAACCATTAATGATTTAGATTTTTGCACAAAGAGATAAGGTTGTTACACTACAGGGTGTTCGGGAAGATGAATAAGAAGGTTGTGTTGCACATGGGCTGACTTTTCCAGTATATATCTAGCAATATATAAGGAATTGGAAGATGACCAACACATGAAGGTTGTATATCTTTGCGTCTAGGTTTCATAACATTTAACCATTTGTCATTTGGAGTTGTGTGCAGAGAGTTATGACTATTCTACTGGAGGCTGTCCGGGCATGCTGGGCAATTATTCTCCGTGATCGCGAAGCTCTTTCCGCGATAGCGAAGAGCGAATTTTGGTCTGGAAAATTGTTCTCCGCGATCGCGAAGCATCTTCCGCAATCGTGATGCGTAAATACCTGGGCAGAATGATATTTTAGCGGGTTTAGCTCATTTTTCTTCATTTCTTCACTTGGTTGGGGCGATTTTGGAGGATTTCAAAGGGTGATTTTCATCAAGCATCAAGAGGTAAGTGGTTCCTTCTCATTTCCAAGTTAATTCAAGGTTTATACATGAGATTAAACATGAATAATTGTGGGAAAATTGGGATTTTGGAAGAAACCTAGAATTTGGGTAAATTTGATTTTAGCCACGAATTGAGCATGAGTGTTTGAGTAAATTGTATATTTGAACTAGTAAAGCCTCGGGTAGAGATTATCTTCAAGCAATTTCGAAAATCGGGCACGTGGGCCCGAGGCAGTTTTGGTCAATTCACTGAGCGGAGATGGGAAATTATATAATCTGAATTTTTAGCAAATATTAGAGTATATTTTCATTGAATTGCCGTTATTTGGTAGTTTTGGGACGTCATGCATCCATTGGAGTCGTTGCAAGGGCTTGGAAGCCGGTTATGGAGCTTCAGAGCAAGGTGAGTCTCCTTTCTAATCTTGTAAGAGGGAATTGTCCCCCTAGGTAACTTCAAATGCTATGTGTACTTGTTTGGGGGCTACGTACGCACCAAGTGACGAGAGTCCGTACGTAGTGGCTATTATTGTTTTTTACGGGTAGTTAGGCCAAAACATGTTCATTGTTTTCCCCTGTCATGATGTAAATATGCTCTGTGCTTCTGTTGTGATTGGTAATGTTTCAATTAAAGGATGGTGATATTTGACTCGTTTCCATTGTTCTTGTTTTACACTATGGGATCGGGCCATACGCCACGGCGGAGTGATGAGAGTGATTTCATTATGGGATCGGGTTGTACGCCACGGCGGAGTGATGAGAGTGATTTCATTATAGGATCAGGTTGTACGCCACGGCGGAGTGATGAGAGTGATTACCCTATGGGATCGGTCCATACGCCACGGAGGAGTGATGAGAGTGATTACACTATGGGATTGGGCTGTACGCCACGGCAGAGTGATGAGAGTGATTACACTATGGGATCGGGCCGTACGCCACGGCGGAGTGATGAGAGTGATTACACTATGGGATCGGGCCGTACGCCACGGCGGAGTGATGAGAGTGATTACACTATGGGATCGGGACGTACGCCACGGTGGAGTGATGAGAGTGATTTCATTATGAGATCGGGCCGTACGCCACGGCGGAGTGATGAGAGTGATTAAACTATGGGATCGGGTCGTACGCCACGGTAGAGTGATGAGAGTTATTTTATTATGGGATCGGGTCCTACGCCACGGCAGAGTGATTACACTATGGGATCGGGTCGTACGCCACGGCGGAGTGATGAGAGTGATTACACTATGGGATCGGGCCGTACGCCACAGCGGAGTGATGAGAGTGATTTCATTATGGGATCGGGCCGTACGCCACGACGGAGTGATGAGAGTGATTTCACTTTTGGATCGGTCCGTACGCCACGGCGGATGTAGGACTTGCTTGATTTCCACCGTTATTTGGATACCTCATATTGATGCATTTCGATTTTTATTTGTCTTACATGCCTACTGTTTTCCTTATACCCTGTCTATTATTATCACTGTTTGACCTTAGTGAGTATCGAGTCGACCTATCGTCACTACTTCTTCGAGATTAGACGGGATACTCACTGGGTACATATATGTATATGTACTCATACTACACTTTTTGTGCATTTTGTTGCACATGTACCTTTATAGTACAGTGATTGATTTGGAGACTTATACGGGCTGCATTAATCCAGAGGCGTTCCACGGCTGCCGGAGTCTCCTTTCTGTGTACTTACATTTTATATTTATTGCCTTTGTCCAATTTATTTTTCGGACAAGCATTGTATAATTGTATAAATCCTTAGGAATTTCTCATTTACTTGTGTCACCGGGTTCTGGGGATGTGTTGAGTCTTGTTTTACTGAATTAAATGGATTTCCTGTCATGTTTAATTTACAAATTTATTTATTTGACTATGAAATGCAAGAAAAGGCTTCAATTCTAAAATGTTAAACAGGAAAGTGTTCCAATTGATTAAGGGGTCGGCTTGCCTGACAGTGGTGTCCGACGCCATCACAACCCATAGGTTTTGGGTCGTGACAGATAGGGAGTTGGGGACCAATAATTCACATGTTAGCAGTGAATAAGGTTACAGATTCACATAGTTACCACATAGTTTTCACAAAGCAACATAGATTCATAGAGTCACATATCATGCATGGAATCAGAACCATGTACCATTCATGTATCATGTGGAGGGGGGGCATAGGCTTATATTATAGGAGGCTAAGTAGTGGGTGAAATTATGTAACAGTAGTCATGTTGAGATAAGAGACATTAACCCATAGACAAGTAAGCATACTAGTTGCATAAGTCTCACATAGAGTCACACATGAGAAAACATGAGACATATTAGGCTACTAGGAAAGGGGGGATAGCAGGGACATGCTTATTTCACAGGACTTAAGCAATCATAGAGAATCACATGGGGGAAAGCAGGGTACTTATTAGACTAAAGAGGGGAAAGGACATTATAGAGTCATGCTAACTTC
Source organism: Nicotiana undulata (assembly GCA_005239495.1). Taxonomy (NCBI): domain Eukaryota; kingdom Viridiplantae; phylum Streptophyta; class Magnoliopsida; order Solanales; family Solanaceae; genus Nicotiana; species Nicotiana undulata. Next base: position 11,877 of record ML262265.1, read on the forward strand.
ATGGTAAGCAATAGAACCATAGAATGAAGCACAAAAGGAACAACAAGTACATAATCATGAATTGAAACATGTTGTAGGGGGGGGGACTTGTAAAATTAGATTAGAGACATACCAGTTAAGTGATATAAAATAGCAAAGTGCAAAGAATTGTAGCAGCAACAGCAATGCGCAGAGCAAAGGAGTAGTAGGACAGTTGTGTGCAGGAATAAGAAAGCAACAAAGATTACTCAATTTTGGCTTTCAGCCAACTGAGTAGTCAACAATTGATGTAAAGAGCAAGTTGAGATGTGTATGGAAACACAGAAGTTTCAGAGCAATGTACTCAGTGTTTTGTGTGTAAGATCAGTCACTGTGAATCTCTATATTCGTGCGTGTGTGTGCAAAGAGAGAAGATAAAGTATATATAGTTTTGAAAAATGAGTAGTAACATAGGCAAAGAATGCATAATTATGGAAATAACATCCAATTAGTATCAATTAAAATACAAGAATCCTTTAATTAAGGGGTCAAATTCAAACGGTGCAGCCAGGGCTAAATAAGGAAAGGAAATCAACTTATAAGACTGATTTTGTTTAATTAGGGACAAGGAAATCATATGGAACATAATAAGAGCCAAATACATAGTATATAATTAAGAAAAGTTGAACTAACATTATATTTATAAAGTAAACTAGGGTATTAGTTTTGAAAATCTACTGAAAGAATCTCGGAAGCAATTACAATTACAATTACAGGGAATCAGATATAGTTAAGGAACGTATCATATAAGTGTGGAAAGCAGTCAAAGAAATGGGTACAGAATTACAAAGGACATACAGAATCACCTATTCAAGGAAAGCATCACAGGCCTGTGGATTCTTTACACAAAATCAGTACAAATCATTAGGTGAATAATCAATAAGCTAAATGGTCGGATTTATTAAAAATTTAAACAACAGTCATTGCTCAACACAGAGTAACACTCATAAAATAGCAGAAGATCAAAGGTCATAGCGATGAATTAAAGCAAGAGTGTAACGACTCGGTCTGTCATTACGTAAAACCTGCATTATAATTATTGTTATTGACTTGATATAGATTGGTTATATTGTATTTGATGTATTAGAGTTGATAGGCTTGAAATCGAATGGTCGTAGTGAGAGTTCAGTCAATTAACCTTTAGAAATATCCTTAAAATGGGAAAAAGTCAACTAAGAGTTGACTTATTGGTAAACAACCTCAGAATATGAATGTTATGGCTCGGATAGCTTCGTTAGGTGATTTGGGACTTAGGAGTGTGTTCAGAATAATTTTGTGATGTCCGGTGTAGAATTAGGCTTATATTGGTGAAAGTTAGTTTNTGATGTAAATTTGGTGTTTTGGTGTTTTGAGAGTGCAACTAAGTTTGAATGATGTTATGGGATATGTTGGTAAGTTTGGTTGGGGTCCCGAGGGGCTCGGGATTGATTTCGGGTGATTAACAGACTCATTTAGACTTAAAAGCACTGCTGGTTTTCTAGTTTTTGCACAGCAGAAATTCCTTCACTGCGATCGCGAAGGAATTGATGCGATCGCGGAGAGTTAATTGGGTGCAGGAACATTTTGTTATGTGCGATCGCGTGGGTTGAGCTACGATCGCGTAGAGAAAGTTGGGGCGCGTGGGGTTGGTTGGAAAACGCACTGTGCGATCGTGTGCACAAGATCGCGGAGGTCTGGGGGAATTGGTCAGTGCGATCGCAGGGCCAAGGCTGTGATCGTAGAGAATAAATACATGGGCAGTTAATTAAAAACCCTTTCCCGACCTAGACCTTATTTTACACCATTGTTGAGCGGAGAAAGCTTTTTGGGTGATTTTTGAAGGAGCAAATCACTGGGTATCACAGAGGTAAGTAATTTGATTATTAAAACTCATTTATGGGTGATTTTAGACCATAATCCCAGCTTTTAATTCATGAAAAATAGTAGAAAAATAAGATTTTGGGGCATGAGATTATGAGACTTTCAAGGGTCGATTTGAGGGGTCAAACGAACTCCGATTTCGGTGTTCTTAATATGTACAGAATCATGAGAAGATGAAGAACAATTTTCTGTAAAAAATTCTGAGTTTCAGGATGGGGCCCGGTGGTCGGGTTTTGCCCGGTTTCGGATTTTTGAGTAAATTTGATATCTTCCGATTGGAAATTGTTCCTTAAGCACATATTGATGATAAAAATCTAAACTTGGTAGATTTGGAGCCTTCAGAGGTTGATTCAAGAGGCAAGCGCATCGTGGAATAATTTCGGGCTAGTTTTGAGGTAAGTAATGTCTTTAAATCCTGTCCTGAAACCCCGGACTATGCACCTTTTCACGGGTTTTGAAATGCAAAGGTTGAAAATTTGGAGATATATTCCTTACTTAGGCGACTATTGAGTTGTGAAATGGCTTTTAAAGCTTATTTCCAATATTACTATATAAATACATGATATGATTTGGGATATAAGCCATGTTTGGGGCTTAGTGCCGATCTGTTTACCCCTTGCGGGATGTGTTTACTATATTTTCCTCACTGATATTTTGTGATTTTTCACTCATTCTTTTCTGTGAAATTGTTTTGACACTCATAGTATTTTGATACTACTTCTTGAAAATGAAACACTGTTTTTTGGTCGAGAACCCGGTATATTATGGCCTGAAGGGCAAATGGAGAGTGTCTGGCTGAGTGAGGCTGCTGGACTATATTGTGAGGATGATATCATATGTGTGAGGCTGCGGGCCTATATTTTGTGTGAATTATGCCATGTTGTTGCTTATTATTTTGCTTGGGCTGTAGGAGCCCATCTGGAGTCTGTAACACACCCCTAGTGAGCGTCGGTACCGATTGATTGATGTCCACGGGGCTTATGATGAGTGATGTGAGATGCCTGATGGGCAGAGTGATTGTGAGGATGCCTGCTGGGCAGAGTGATTGGGATGTTGCCTGCTGAGGAGAGTGATTGTGAGGTTGCCTGTTGGGCACAGTGATTGTGAGGTTGCCTGCTGGGCAGAGTGATTGTGAGGTTGCCTGATGGGCTGATACTGAAAAATATTGTTACGGGAAATGATTATGGCCCGAGGGGCAGTTTTATGAAAGGTTTTACTGAGTTTTTAAACTATGATTTACTTCGTTTTAACATTGGTTTTACTGAGAATTTTTGAAATATACTGATATTGCACTTGTTTTCAAGGGATTTCTGAAAACTGATTTCGAACTTATTACTTGATGAACACTACATGGTGATTGGTGTTTTACTGGCTTTTGTGGAATTGTGTATCTGTTCTGTGTGTTTATATTACTCAGAATGTGACTTATTTTCATTACTACTGATTTGGCGTACTCATAAAGACTCCATGTGCCTCTGTGCACAGATCCAGGTACTAGCTCGCAGCGGTAGCTGACGCAGGTTCGATAGCAGCATTTCACGGGATTTCGAGGTAGTTGTCCAGCGTCCACAACTTCTCCATTTCCCTTCCTTATTTAGACTTAGCATTTGATTCAGAGACATGTATTATAGTTTTAGCAGAGTTAGATTTATTTACGCTTAGATGCTCATGACTATTGACTCCAGTTCTTGGGAGGTTTGTTTAGAATATTAAGGGGACAATTAGACATAATTATATTAATTGTGCTATGGTTGCATGCTTATTGTTATATTGTGCACTGTTATAATTGAATAAATGCATAGTAAAGTGATGGTTGGCTAGCCTAGTTCTCCGATAGGCGCCATCACGGCCTGTTAGGATTTGGGGTCGTGGCAAAGAGTCACAAAAAACACACAAATAGTCTTGTAAAAAAATGGATACACATAATAGAAGTCAACCTAGAAATTTAGGGTCTCAGCATAACAGTCAAAGCGACAAGAAATCATGAGGTACTCGTTTGAACGCAGTAAAGATGGCTAAAATCAAAAGGAGAACTATTTTAAAAACAGGGTTAAGAAACCCTAGTCTTGAAGTTGTTTGAAAAACGAAATTTTCCAGAGAAAAATAGAGAGAAGCTTCATAATATTGTAGATATAGAACAGATCTTAAAAGAAAACCAAAAATGTAGAGGCTTAGGGTTTCGTGGAAACCGTAGAAGAGGGAAAACCTCTTAAACGGCGCCAATTTAGGCCGGAGGGACTGTAACACTTACCCAAATGGCCGGGGAAGGCCGAAAAGTGGGAAGAGGCCCAAAGGAGGTGAGTGAACCGCTCCAGGTTCGTCTGAAGGCCTCAAGGTATCACTGAGCAGGTGAGAGGCAAGTAGATGGCCAGGAGATGATAGAGAATCAAGTTTCCGGTGAGAATCCACCGGAGAAGGCAACTGGAAAACATCGGAGAAGATGAAGTCAAGAGACTTCTAGAGATTCGTAGAGAGAGCTAGAGAGATAGAGAGATGAGAGAGGAACCGTCTCGAAGGAAATGAGACGGAAGGGAGGGGGTTAGGTTAGAGATATTTTAGGTAACTAAAATCTGGGCCGTTGATCTAATCTGATCAACGGCTCAGATTGGCTTGGGATTTGGTCGAGTATTTGATGGGTTTTGGGTTGGGCATTTGATTGGGTTTGGGTTGGGTATTTGATAGAGCTAGTTTTTTAAAAATAAAAGGTGGCTAGATATTAAATACCCAAAAAATAGATAAATAATTAAATAAGCAGCCAATAATTGTACAAAAAATGAAATTGAGTTTAAATAGATGAAATTAAGGTGATTAAATAATATAAAATACAAAAAAATGAATAATTTTCGAATTAGAGTAGCATCGAGTATACAATTGGGCTATAATTGCAAAATTACTGCAATTGACATTAAATAATGCCCAATTGGTTAATCTATGAAATAATTGAATCCTAACATACAGAAAATGATTTAAAAAATGATATACCGAGCTGGGACACATTTTGAAATTATTTATAACATAATTTATGAATAATCACTTAAATATGAAGTATTGAATAAATATGAGAGTAATTTAATAAAATAGGGAAAAATACTCATTATTTTAAGTAGTGATTTTGAAAGCTTATATGCAAGTTAAAAAATAATTTGGAAAAAATTGGTTATCAACAATGATACGGGTGGAAAGGGGAAATAAATGATAGTGATAAGTATGGACAGGTGGGATCGAGTTGCACGCCGTAACAAGATAGTGATAAGGGAGGATAATTGTGTTTTACTGAGTTTAATTATAAAGATTTGGAAATTTTTGTTTTACTCTACGGTTTTTCTCATAATCTGTACATGTGGTCATTTTAAAGTACAGTTTTGAGTTTGGAAATTTATTTGAGGATTGGTTATAGCCGAGACTTGCAAAAGGTGACTGAGTTATCTTAAATTGTTGTTACAGTTGTTATTATTTACTTGTTTTAGATTTCTTTCTTGCTTTATTATTTATTATTGTCACAGGTTATATTGTTAATGCCTCGTCGTAGCCTCGTCACTACTTCGTCGAGATTAGGCTCGGCACTTACTCAGTACATGGGGTCGGTTGTACTGATACTACACTCTGCATTCTTTTGTGCAGATCCAGGTACCGGTCAGCAGTACAGATATTTAGAGCAACTACCTATTTCTTTTCCGGAGACACGAGGTATATATGCCGGCGTTCGCAGATCCCGAGAGTCTTCTCTATATTATTTAGACTACTGTCTTCTTTGATCCAAAACAGTTATACATTATTTCTTTCAGCCCGTTATTTGTAGTATTCTTTAGTAGTTCGTGAATTGTGACACCGGATCCTGGGGTATTTTTTGACTTATTTATATAATTAGTTCGTGGCTCGGTTTAGTTAATTATTTATTATTTTATATTTGGAATTATTCTTTGGAAACCATTAGATTAAGTTTACTTTAAATTTATTTTATTATGTTTAAATGGACAATCAAAGGAAAATGGCTAATTAAACTCTAACATTGGCTTGCCTAGAAAGTGTGCTGTTAGGCTCCCTCACGATCCCTAAGGTTGAGAATTTGGGTTGTGACAGTATAATTCATGATTTTGGTGTTATGTGATGTGGTTTGAAGGCTCGACTTAGTTCAGATGAGGTATTAGGACTGGTTGGTGGGTTTGGTTGAGGTTCTGAGGGCCTCGGGTGTGTTTCGGATGCTTAACGGGACATTATTAAACTTGAAGTAATTGTTGGTTTGCTGGTGTGAGTGCAACAGGTTTTTCTTCATCGCGATCCCGTGAGTGAGTCCGTGATCGCGTAGATCAAATTTGGGGCCAGCTGGGTTAATGAACTGCGATCGTACAGATTAGGACGCGATCAAGTAGGTATCAGCCACTGTTGAACCGCGAACGCGTGGGCTAGGCCGCGTTCGCGTAGAATAAATAAGGCGGCGGGGATTTTAAGTGTTTCTCTACGTGATGGCGTGAAGCCAACCGCGATCACGTAGGCTTGAGGGAAGTAAGAACCTCGTTCACGAACAGATTCTCGCGTTCGCGTAGAGTTATCTGAGGCGCGTGCAATTTTGCTCTTCGCATTCGCGACTGGTTGTCCGTGATCGCAATGAATGAAAACCTGGGCATATTTTAATAGACCCAAATCGAGGGTTTAAGCTAAAATTCATAATTTGAACTTGGGAGCTCGAGAATCGGAGAGATTTGGAGAGATTTTCACCTGGGCATTTTGGCTAAGTAATGCCTACTCGGTTTTAATTAATTCCCACGAATCTATGCTTAATTTCATCCTTTAATTTCGAATTTCGGGTGAAAATTTAGGGAAATGTTGAAAAGTTCTTAGGCCGAGTTTTTGAGTATTGATCGAGATTTTGCTATCCGATTTGAGTAAATTTGGTATGGTTAGACTCGTGAGTGAACGGGAGTTCAGAATTTGTATCTTTTACCCGATTCCGAGACGTGGGTCCGGGGGACTTTTTTAGCAATTTTCCTAATTTTGCGTATTAGCTTCGAGTTAATTAGTTAGATTTATTTCTTATAGTTATATTTACACTATGCAATTGAATTGAACAGATTTGGGCCATTTGAAGTCGGGTACTCGTAGCAAGAACCTGATTTCGAATTGAGTTGAGTTGTCGAGGTAAGTGGCTTGCCTGACTCTGTGTTGGGGACTTCCCCTTAGGTTGTTTTTGACATAAATTGTTATGAGGTGATGAGTACGTACACGGGCCATTCTTGCAAAAATCCTATTTTTCCTATGAAAATTATAAATTGTTTTGTTCTTCTATTACATTACTTCAATGTGTTTAACTGTTCATCTTGGATTAGGGAAGCATGCTTATTTGTTTTCATATCAAATTGCCTAATTGACTTTAGTTAGTTTTTCCCTGTTTTCCTACAAGTGTTTGGATGAACAGTTAAAATTGATGTTTATCTGTCATTTACTTAGCATTGCATATTTAAGTTGGGGACTACGGACGTATTCTGGGAGATCCCCCGGCATTGTATATTTAAATTGGGGACTACGGACATATTCTGGGAGATCTCCCCTATACTGCATATTTAAATTTGGGACTACGGACGTTTTCAGGGAGACCCCCCCTGTAGTGCATATTTATATTTGGAATTTTCCTTTTAACTGTTTACTATAGAAATTATTTCTTTTCTGTACTATTTAAACTTTTTTATTCAGAAGTCCAGTAGATTCTTAACCTGACCTCGTCACTACTCGACTGGGGTTAGGCTTGGCACTTACTGGGTACCAAATGTGGTGTACCCATGCCCTTTCCTGCACATGTTTTTCGTGTGCAAATCCAGGTTCGAGTTGTCCTTCCCGTGGCTAGTAGTTGCAGCTATCACCAGGAGACCGTAAGGTACTTCTGCCGCGTCCGCAGGATCCTCCGAGTCACCTTCCATTCCATATTATAGAGATATTTATTTGTACATTTCTGGATTTATGTAGAGCTATAATAGTATAGAAGATTGTGACTATGTTGTGACAATCCGGGTCTTGGGATATATTTGTACATGCCGAGCGGCGTTGTTATACATATTTTGGATTTTTCTACATTCCTGTCTTTAATTTTTATTGCCTTTAATTCAGTTTTATCTGCAATTTAGGCTTACCTAGTCGTAGAGACTAGGTGCAGCCACGATACCTTTCGGAGGGTAAATCAGGTCATGACAAGTTGGTATCAAAGCGTCCAGGTTCATAGGAGTCATAAGTCACAAGCCGGTTTATTAGAGTTTCGCGGATCGATACAGGTACGTCCGTATCTATATTTGGAAGGCTATATAACTGTTAAGAACAATCACATTCTTTGGATTTCCTTGTCGTGCGAGTTATTGACATCAAAAATTCTAAAAACTCTATTTTATTCTTTCTCACAAATGGTGAGGACCCGTACCGGACGGACTGACGATCAGGCACCCGAGCCCCCATCCAGAGCTGCCAGAGGCAGGGGTAGGGCTAGGGGTAGAGAACGAGCACGTGGTGCAGCCCGAGCACCGGCGAGAGCAGGGACAGAGGAGCCCACAGCAGCTCCATCTAGAGGGCCGGCACAGGAGGTCCCTATTGCTGCTCCAGCCCTCCAGGAGAGTTTGGCTTAGTTCATGAGCATATTCAGCACCCTGACTCAGGCTGGGCTACTCCCGATAGCCCCAGCCACATCTCAGGCCGGGGGAGGGGCACAGACTCCCGCACTCCTGAGCGGAGGGTTCATGTTGACAGGCTCCAGAGTCCATTCCTATACCCCTAGTGGCTCCGGCTCAGCATGATTCTAGGGTAGCTGCTTCTGAGGCAGATCAGCTCAGACTTGAGAGGTACAAGAAGTACCACCCACCTATTTTCATTGGACTAGCTTCAGATGATGCTCTAGGTTTTCTTGAGGAGTGTCATCGTATTCTCCGCACTATGGGCATTGTGGAGACGAGTGGGCTTTCTTTCTCCGCTTTCTAGCTGAGGGGAATGGCTTATCAGTGGTGGCGTCCCTATGAGCTAAGTAGTCCGGACGAGGCAGCTTTACTCACTTAGGATTAGTTTCAGAGATATTTTTGCTCGAGTATGTTCCTCAGAGCCTCAAGGATGTTTGGCGTGCAGAGTTCGAGCAATTATGCTAGGGTACTATGACTTTGTCGGAGTATGTAGTCTGTTTCAGTGACTTGGCTCACGCGGTGCAGCCCAAGCATCGGCGAGAGTAGGGACAGAGGAGCCCATAGCAACTCAAGCTGGAGGGCCGGCACAGGAGGTCCCTATTGCTGCTCCATCCCTCTAAGAGACTTTGGCTCAGTTCATGAGCATATTCAGCACTCTGACTCAGGCTGGGATACTCTCGATAGCCCCAGCCACATCATAGGCCGGGGGAGGGGCACAGACTCCTGCAACCCGCACTCCTGAGCAGAAGGTTCATGTTGACAGGCTCCAGAGTACATTCTTATACCCCCAGTGGCTCCGGCTCATCATGATGCTAGGGTAGCTGCTTCTGAGGAAGAGCAGCTCAGAGTTGAGTGGTATAAGAAGTACCACCCACCTATTTTTAGTGGACTAGCTTCAGATGACGCTCTGGGTTTTCTTGAAGAGTGTCATCGTATTCTCCGCACTATGGTCATCGTGGAGACGAGTGGGGTTTCTTTCACCTCTTTCCAACTGAGGGGAGCGTCTTATCAATGGTGGCGTGCCTATGAGCCGAGTAGTCTGGACGAGGCAACTTCACTCACTTAGGCTCAATTTTTAGAGATTTCTTTGCTTGAGTATGTTTCTCAGAGCCTCAGGGATGCTTGGCGTGCAGAGTTTGAGCAGTTATGCCAAGGTACTATGATTGTGTCGGAGTATGCAGTCCGTTTCAGTGACTTGGCTCGTCATGCACCGACCTTGGTTTCCACGGTCAGAGAGAGGGTTCGACGCTTCATTGAGGGATTCCACCCCGGTATTTGGACCGGTATGGAAAGAGAGTTGGAGATGGATATCACTTACCAACAGGCAGTGCGTATTTCCCGGAGGATAGAGGGCATGTTTGCTCAGGACAGAGAGGAGAGGGAGGCCAAGAGGTCTAGAGAGACTGGTCATTTTTCAGGAGCTCGTGCACCAGCAGCACGCTATGGTAGGGATTTTGTGAGTCACCCTGTTCATTCAACTCTTCCAGCAGTCAGTGGTATTCCAGCTCCTCCTAGACCTCAGGAGCATTATTATGCACCGTCAGCATCTAGTATGCCTCCTACTCGAGGTGCTATTACTGGACAGCCCAGCAGGGCAGTTCAGAGTCAGTTTCAGCCGCAACATCCTCCGAGGGGTTGTTTTGAGTGTGGTGAACCTCGTCACATGTTCAGAGTTTGCCCCAGAGCTAAGAGGGGTGCATCATCTCAGACTTATTAGGCCTCACATGCTCCATCGGGTCCTCCATCTATTCTTCCAGCCCCAGCTACTGCCCTACCTCCTTAGACAGCTCGAGGTGGAGGTCAGAAAGGTCAAGGTCGCCTTAGAGGGGGAGGCCAGGCCAGGTACTATGCTCTTCCATCCCGTTCAGAGGTCGTCGCTTCAGATTCAGTCATTAAAGGTATAGTCCATGTTTTTCATAGGGATGTATAAATATTATTTGACACAGGCTCTACATATTCATATGTGTCTTCTTATTTTGCCTCGCATTTGGGGATAGCTCGGGATTCTTTGAGTTCCCTTGTTTATGTTTCTACTCCTGTGGGAGATTCTCTCATTGTGGACCGCATATATCGGTCGTGTTTGTTTGTTATTAGTGTTTTTGAGATCGGATTATCACTCGGTATGGTAGATTTCGATGTTATCTTGGGCATGGACTGGTTGTCGCCCCAATATGCTATTCTTGATTGTCACGCCAAGATTGTGACGCTGGCTATGCTAGGCTTACCGAGATTAGAGTGGAGAGGTACCTTAGAGTATGCTTACCGCAAAGTTATTTGTTTTCTTAAGGCTCAGTGGATGGTTGAGAAGGGGTGTGATGCGTGTACTATCGTCGTTTTGTAGAGGGATTTTTCGTCTATTGCAGCACCTATGACCAGACTGACCCAGAAGGGTGCTCCATTCAGGTGGACTGAGGAGTGTGAGGAGAGCTTTCAGAAGTTCAAGATATCCCTGACTACAACTCAAGTGTTGGTATTGCCTACGGGTTAAGAGTCATATACTTTCTATTGTGATGCCTCGAGGATTGGCCTTGGAGCGGTATTGATGCAGGACGGTAGGGTTATTGCCTATGCGTCCAGACAGTTGAAGGTATATGAGAAGAACTATCCGGTTCATGATCTCGAGTTGGCAGTTATTGTTCACGCCCTGAAGATTTGGCGTCATTATTTGTACGGTGTTCCATGTGAGATTTTTACGGATCAGCGGAGTTTGCAGCACTTGTTCAAGCATAAAGACCTTAATTTGCGCCAGCAGAGGTGGTTGGAGTTACTAAAGGAATATTACATCACTATATTATACCACCCGAGGAAGGCCAATGCGGTGGTCGACGCATTGAGTCACTGGGCGGAGAGTTTGGGGAGTTTGGCATATCTTCCGGCAAGTGAGAGGCCATTAGCTTTGGATGTTCAGTCCCTAGCCAGTTAGTTTGTGAGATTGAATATTTCAGAGACTTGCCAGGTATTAGCTTGTGTGGTTTCTCGATCTTCTCTTTATGACCGCATCAGAGAGCGCCAGTATGAGAAAGTTCGATGTTATTTGGGTGATCGTAGATCGGCTGACCAAGTCAACCCAATTCATTCTAGTGTTGACTACATACTCCTCCGAGAGGTTGGCTGATATTTATATGAGCGAGATTGTTTGCATTCACGGTATTCTAGTATCTATCCTTTCAGACAGAGGTACACAGTTCACTTCACGGTTCTGGAGAGTCGGTCAGTAGGATCTAGGAACCAGGGTAGAGTTGAGAACAGCCTTTCACCCTCAGATAGACGGGTAGTCCGAGCGCACGATTCTGATTCTTGAGGATATGATTTGTGCCTGTGTGATAGAGTTTGGAGGGTCATGGGACAAATACTTTCCACTTGCAGAGTTTGCTTATAATAACAACTACCAGTACAGCATTCAGATGGCACCATATGAGGCTTTGTATGGTAGATAGTGTCGGTCTCTAGTGGGATGGTTTGAGACGGAAGAGGCCCGTTTGTTAGGTACAGATTTGGTCCAGGATGCCCTGGACAAGGTGAAGGTGATTCAAGAGAGACTTCGCACAGCTCAGTCCAGGAAGAAGAGTTATGCAGACCAGAAGGTTCGTGACTTGGCATTTATGGTTGGTGATCGGGTTTTGCTTCGGGTATCTCCTATGAAGGGCGTCATGAGGCTCGGGAAGAAGGGTAAGTTGAGTCCGAGATTCATTGGTCCTTTTGATATATTGCGGCGCGTTTGGGAGGTTGCTTATGAGCTTGCCTTACCTCCCAGCCTAGCAGGAGTTCATCCAGTATTCCACGTCTCTATGCTCCGGAAGTATCACGGTGATCCGGCTCATGTATTGGATTTCAGTTCAGCCTAGTTGGACAAGGATTTATCATATGTTGAGGAGCCAGTAGCTATATTGGATAGGCAGGTCAGAAAGCTCAGGTCGAAGAATATTGCATCAGTAAAGGTTCAGTGGAGGGGTCAGCCGGTCAACGAGGCGACTTGGGAAACCGAGCAGGATATGCGCAGCTAGTACCCTCATCTTTTCACAGCATCAGGTATATCTTTATACTCGTTCGAGGACGAACAATTTTCTTAAAAGGGGGAGAATGTAATGACCCGGTCGGTGGTTTTGAGAGTTAGTGCCCCAATCCCCTAATAACTTCTTTCCCCATGTTTGTTTCTGCTTATGGGACTTGTCGGAGTAATTAGTCATGGATTCTGGAGAGTTTGGGACGCATAAACCCTAAATATGAGTTTAAGCCTTAGAAATCAACTATAGTTAAAACTGTGTGAAGACGGGTCCAGAATGGAATTCCGTCAACTCCGCTAGCTCCGTTGGGTGATTTCGGGGTTAGGAGCATGTCTGAAATGTGTTTTCAAGGTCTGTAGTAGATTTAGGCTTGAATTGGCGAAAGTTAGAATTTCGGCGATATCAGCCGATAGGTAAAATTTTGATATCGGGTTCGAAATGGGAATTCGGAAGTGGCTGTAGGTCCTTAGTGTCATTTGTGACCTGTGTGTCTAATTTGAGGTCATTCGGACTAGTTTTGACGTGTTTCGGTATAGGTTGTAGATTTTGGAAAATTTCTAAGTTCTTAAGCTTGAATCCATGTATAATTCGTGATTTTGGTGTTATGTGATGTGGTTTGCAGGATCGACTAAGTTCGGATGAGGTATTAGGACTGGTTGGTGGGTTTGGTTGATGTCTCGAGGGCCTCGGGTGTGTTTCGGATTCTCAACGATACATTTTTAGACTTGAAGTAATTGTTGGTTTGCTGGTGTGAGTGCAATAGGTTTTTCTTCATCGCGATCGTGTGAGTGAGTCCGCAATCGCGTAGAACAGATTTGGGGCCAGCTGGGTTAATGAACTGCGATCGCACATATTAGGACATGATTGCATAGGTATCGACCAGTGTTGCACCGCGAACGCGTGGGCTAGGCCGCGTTTGCGTAGAGGAAATAAGGCTGCAGGGATTTTAAGTGTTTTTGTACGCGATCGCGTGAAGCCAACCAAAATTGCGTAGGCCTAAGAGAAGTAAAAACCGCATTCGCGAACGGATTCCCACGTTCGCGTAGAGTTATCTGAGGCGCATGCAATTTTTCTCTTCGCGATCACAGTGAATGAATACCTGGGGCTGATTTTAAAAGACCCAAATTGAGGGTTTAAGCCAAAATTCATAATTTAAACTTGGGAGCTCGGGAATTGGAGATTTTTGGAGAGATTTTTACCTGGGCATTTTGGGTAAGTAATTCCTACTCGGTTTTAATTAATTCCCACAAATCTATGCTTAATTTCATCCTTTAATTTCGAATTTGGGGTGAAAATTTGGGAAAATTTGAGAAAAGTTCTTAGGCCGAGTTTTTGACTTTTGATCGAGATTTTGGTATCCGATTTGAGTAAATTTGGTATGGTTAGACTCGTGAGTGAACGGGTGTTCGGAATTTGTAACTTTTACCTGATTCTGAGACGTGGGCCTAGGGGACTCTTTTGAACGATTTTCCTAATTTTGCGTATCAGCTTCGAGTTAATTAGTTAGATTTATTTCTTAAAGTTATATTTACACTATGAAATTGAATTGAATAGATTTGGGACATTTGGAGTCGGGTACTCATGGCAAGAACATGATTTTGAGTTGAGTTGAGCCGTCAAGGTAAGTGGCTTGCCTAACTCTGTGTTAGGGACTTCCCCTTAGGTTGTTTGGACTTGTGTTTCTTAGAAATATTGAACAATTATAGCGAAACCTTAGTTCTCTGTGGGATTCAACTCCGGACTTGTAAACCGGGTTATATTTGTAACGATCTCATTGTCCTTTTTATAAGGCATAGTTGGGCATGATCAATCTACTATAGTAAACAATGCACTCGAAGACTCCTTGAAACTATAAAATTTTACGATCAAATGTCTCTATAACAACCTCGTTTGTTCCGAATATTTATAGATGTTATAGCAAAGTGTTGTTATAGAGAACATATATTATAACATAACATCAAAATTGGTTCCGCAAAAGCTTGGCTTTTATAGTGAAGTGTTGTTACATAGGGATGTTGTTATAGAGAGGTCTGATTGTATTACCCATTACTTAAAAGTGGTTGTCTCCTCATTAGTAGAATAAGAACAAAACATTTCGTCTAATACCGAAACGCCAATGAAGTCTCTCATCAAGCATACTTGCACTAGCAAAGGTATCTCTACATAAACTTCATTTGAAATACTAAATGAAACCACATCAAAAGTTGTTGAAAACCCGATCCAATGAAATTCCATGTCACGACCCATTTTCGGAGTCGTGATGGCGTTTGTCGCGGAACCAGGCCAGCCACCCATTTCCATCTAAGCTAGATTTAGTTACTAATAAAATATTATTTTTAACAAGTCTGCGGATAATAATAATAATAAATCTGAAGTTGAAACAATATCTGAGACCAAAACTTAAATTCTACAACCCCGGGTCCAGTGTCACACAGTCATGAGCTGCTATAGCATAAGGTAAAGAAAAAGAGGAATGGATAACATAGTCTCAAAAATAAATAAAAACAGGTAGAGTAAGAAATAGATGACGAGATCACGGTCGTTGGCTGCTACCTCGACAACTCTGATGGAAACTCTGACAACTACTCAATGATCAGAGCTGGGTCCCAATGTACCTGGATCTGCACACAAGGTGCAGGGGGTAACGTGAGTACACCAACTCAGTAAGTAACGAACCCAACCTATGGGCTGAGAGGTAGCGACGGACTAAACCTCCGATATTTATAAATAACAGTGTATAAACTTGAACATGACAGTAATATAACTGATGATAAAAAAAATGCACCAAATATGTCTGCACGAACTACATGTCAGCATATAATCACAAGAAATTAGGAATGGTATGTACACAGTATCCCAACTCTCATAAAGAAGTCCACTCAGTACTAGAATTAGCCCTCAGGCCCAGGGAAAATACATCTCGGGTTATACATGAACACAAGTGAAGTAGTCACTCAGTACTGAGGAAAAGGCCAGTCCAGCCCCACGGAGAAGATCCATCTCTGGAACATATCACTCGAACAAGAACCATGTCCAGGGACGATCCATCCCTCTATATATCAATAACTTCGGACAAGATCCATGCCCAGGGAAGATCCATCACTCAATATCTGCGCGCTCATTGGGGGTGTAAAGACTCCGCAGGGGCTCCTATTAGCCCAAGCGTTATATCAAGCCAACGAAGGCATGATTCGAGGATCGCTGCGGTGCGCAGTCCGATCTCATAATTGTCTTAAGATCCGGCTCTCAACGTCACTCAGTCAATATTTTCCAGTCTCACTCTCAAGGCTCACAGGTATAAGGACCAGCCCAAAACAATGATGACATGTAAGTAAACTAACAAATACTGAGACTGCGGCATGAAACATATGCTATAATAAGACTAAGTACATGAAAGCAAATAGTCACAAATAGATACATCAATAATTGACCACTCGGGTCTAAACATATTGGGCGTGAAGCCTTAGCATTTATATTTGACATGCTTTCTAATATGTCCAAAGTAATTACAACCTTCACAGTACAAGTATCATCCCGAAATAACCATTAGACAATGCCATGGGATGAGCCAGGCCACAAACATTCGGTGTACGCCCGCACGCCCGTCACTTGACATGTGTGTCACCTTAATTAACATCAAATATTAGTTATTTAGGGGTTTCGAACCCTCAGTTCCAAGTTTAGAAACGTTACTTACCTCAAACTGGCTAAAATACTACTCTGTAGTGCCCTTTCCTTTAAATTCGGCCTCCGAGTGCTCCAAATCTACCAAATATCAGATTTATACCATCATAATATGTCAAGGGATGAAACCCAATCGAAATTTATCAAAAGTACTCAAAAATTCCGAAATTGGTCAAACCCGACCCCCGAGCCCACGTCTCGGAACTCGATAAAATTTACATCATAATGATCCTCATCCTCACACGAATACATACATACCAAGAACACTAAAATCGGAGTCCAAAGGACCCCTCAAATCCCCACTAGAAGGGCTCTTAATCTCAAGTCCTAACTATCCCTTTTTACACTGATATTCCCTAAATTATCACCACTAATTAGGTCTTTAATCACATATAGTCGAGTTATGAAGTCAAGAATCTTACCTCCAAGTGATTCCCCTTTGGTTTCCTAAAAAATCCCTCTCAAAAGCTTCAATCTTGTTCAAAAATGGTGGAAAAGTGAAGAAGGGTCGCAGATTGACTTTTTATATACTGCCCAGGTATTACTCACTACGACCGCAGCAATAGGCACGCGATCGCGAAGAACAAAATAGCTGCCCCATAAATTAACACTATGTGATCGCAACAATAGCCATGCAATCGCGATTCAACCTGTCCCAAACTCACGCGATCGCAATCATTCCCATGCGATCGCGATGCATAATCAACCACCTCCCTCACGCGCCCATTTACTCTACGCGATCGCGACAGGGACCACGCGGCCGCACTGACCAAGCCTGCTCACCTTACACGATCGCACTCATACCTCTGCGATCGCGATTCACAAATTCCTACTGGGCTCAACTTATTCTATGCGGTCGCGGACGAATTCACGCGATCGCAGTGAACAAATCAGTGATCCTAGAACACCAGAAAACCCAGCAATCTCTCAAAGACCAAAAGTGCTCGTTTGAGCATCTGAAATACACCCGAGGTCCTCGGGACCTCAACCAAACCTACCAACACATCCCATAGCATCATTCAAACTTAGTCGATCCCTCGAAACACCAAAAACAACGCAAAAAAACACCGAAATCATATCAAATTCAAGCCTATGAACTTTGAAATTTCTAGAATTCACCAAAGACGCCGAAACTATCCAAAACACATCCGATTGACCTGAAATTTTGCGCACACCTCCAAAATGTCACTACGAACCTTCCTCAACTTCCAGAATTTCATACTAACCCCGATAGCCTATATTCCACTATCGACCGGAATTTGCCAAACACTAGCTTTTGCCAATTCAAGCCTAATTCTACACCGGACATCGAAAATACATTCTGAACCCACTCCTAAGTCCCAAATCATCTAAAGAAGCTATCCAATCCATAAAATCTGTATTCCGAGGTCGTTTACCAATAAGTCAACTCCCAGTTGACTTTTCCACTATAAGGTTACTTTTAGAGACTAAGTGTCTCAATCCGCACTTCAACCATTTCGAACCCGAGCCAACCGACTCCAACACATCATAAACAGTATAACCAATATATGACAAGGCAATAACAGTAATAATAATGCAGATTCTATGGAACGACCGGCCGGGTTGTTACTTGTCCCATGAACAAATGCCAAAGAATACGTACCAGACAACTAATTCCAGCATAACGAATCACAGCCTAACTTGTTTTCAAACCAAACATTAGGCCTGAAGAAACATTAGGCATAGAAATCTTGTACCTATTCAACTTGTGATTTTGAAGGAAATTAGTTTAAAGCTTTAGTTTACTAGTACATGCCTAATGGGAGCTTAGAAAGTTGGTTGCATCGATCCTACTCCCGGAGCCGATGCCTCAAATAATGAGGTGAGGATCCTAGATCTACTCAAAATACTAAGCATTGCTATTAACGTTGCTTGTGCACTGGAATACCTTCATCACCATTGCCACAAGCCAATCGTGTACTGTGATCTGAAGCCGGACAACATCCTTCTCGAAATGACATGACTGCACATGTAGCTGACTTTGGATTAGCAAAGTTCTTTTCAGAAGCCATGAATAAATATTATCCTAATCAGAGTAGTTCAATTGGAATGAGGGGGAAAACTGGATATACTTCACCAGGTAACATTGTCTAATCAGTTAGGTAGTTTCCTGTTGATTCCATTAAACACTGTTTTTAGATTCTTCAAAATTGAAATATATTTTTTATTATGATTCCTGTTAAACGGTGTATTAAAGTAGTATATACTTGATCTTCTTGAGATAAGAGACAGAGTTTTAAAATTGAATTTTAGAATTTTTAAGTGCTTCTGCAATGGTGCTTCATTTTTCCTTTCCCTTTTTTCGTAGGTGTTTTTTCATTTTTGGCCAGTCCGCTGAAATTAATTACAGGCTCTAGCCCAAAGATACAAAAGATGTACACTGATTATACTTAATATACAAACATATACATTTGAGGGCTATTATTTTTTAGGGCCGCCCGAAAATGTAATTATCCCTCATTCTCTTTTCTTATGTACGCAGAGTACAAAAAAAGTTATTCTTTTTTGAGATGTTTTGTTTGCTCATATATGAAGTACTTACCTCTGCAGATTGAAGATTTTACATCAGTTCAATCATTTGTTCATTTGGCCTAATGCTAGTTAGTTTGGCTGACCCCAACTTCTTTACTTGCTTGTTAAAAGACTAATAAAGGTAATTTAATATAAAGTGAGGGAAATAGCTTTATTTAATATGAAAATATAAAAATATGCAACTAAGCATACACAATATAGTACTAGAAGATTTTACAAACAACAAAACCAAAGGAGGATTTATTCCTCTAAGCTAAATGCTTCATCTGCATTTTTGAACTGCATGCAGAAAATAATGATCTCACTACTTTCTTCAGAAGCTGCTGCTTATTTATAAAAAATCTTGTTGGCCATGTTATCAAGATACCCCATATAGGCATATCTCCAAGACTTTTTCAATAATAGAGTGGTCCACTATATCCAGAAAGCTGTGATGAATTCAATTCCCATGCTAATATAGAATGATGATTCATCGAGCCAGTTGTTTTCGTTGCTTTGAGTGGCATCCACCTCCTCCTGTTTCCTGGGAGAATTACTATTACAGTGAGTAATGTCCTCATGGAAATGTCTGGAGTAGCCTTGAGAGACTGGTATGCCGCACAAGTCTTGATTCCCAATGTAAGAATCAGTCCCGAAGGTCACAAATTGATATCCAGTTGGGATTTTTCCTGTCAATCTATTGTATGAAAAATTTACAATTTCAAGAGAATGAAGTTTCACCATGTTGGATGGTAAGAAACATGACAGGTCATTTCTTGAAACATCAAGAGATTCCAAATATTGCAAGTTACTAATGTCATGAGGAATTGCTCCTATTAAATTATTTCATGATAATTCAAGAACCCCAATTGAACAAGGGTGGTGATTTTCCCAGGAATTTCCCCTGATAAATGGTTCTTTGATATATCAATTCCCAGGATGAAATTATCAACACGACGATCAAAACCTCTCTCTTTCAGCATCAGCATCACATCCTTCCTGTATACTTCAAAGGACCATAAATTAAGGAAGGAACATCCTCTACCCCGGCCATAGTCAGGAAATTTCCAACACACTTTGGAATAGTTCTTGAGAGAGCATTGGAACTAAGGTCCAAAATAATCAGGAACTTTTCCAGAGAGTTCAGCACCAGAGATATCAACAAATGAGAACTCTTTTTGTGTTTGAAGCCACTGGGGAAACTGTGTACTAAGTTGGCAAGACTGCAGGCCAATGAAGTCAAGCTGAAAGCGAGGCATCCAAGTTGAGGTTAAATTGAGGATAATTGAGTTGGATGACAAGTCTAAAACTTGCAAGTTACTGAAATTCAAGAAATGTTCACTAATCGAGTCATTGAAAAAGTTCCAAGAAACATTGAGGACAACTAATTGCCTAAGTTGTGCAATGCTTCTTGCTAAAGGACCCTCCATATTATTGCTAGAAAGATCCAAATATTTCAACTTTGTTGACAAAACAAGGTGGGTTGCTCTGATGGTAAGCACCCTCCGCTTCCAACCAAGAGGTTGTGAGTTCAAGTCACCCCAAGAGCAAGGTGGGGAGTTCTTGGAGGGAATGATGCCGAGGGTCTATTGGAAACAACCTTTCTATCGTAGGGTAGGGGTATGGTCTGCGTACACACTACCCTCCCCAGACTCCACTTGTGGGATTATACTGGGTTGTTGTTGTTGTTGTTGATGACAAGACTGGTGGTAAATTGCCTTCAAGAGAGTTCCTTGAGATATCAAGAAAAGTAACTGAACTCATATTCGGTAGATTTCCTAGGAGAGAGCTGTCAGAAAGATCAACAAATCTAAGAGAATACATGTTTCCAAGACTGTGGCTTGTGTTGAACAACCAGCTAGGAATTGGAGCTTGAAAATGGTTTATGGAGAGTTCAAGAATTTGAAGTGACGATGTGAGATTCATACAAGAATGTGAAGGTAGCAAATGATCAAGATGACAAGCAGACATATGTAATCCCCTGAGAAAAGTTAGCAGATTGATGTCATGTAGCCAGTTTTTCGCGTCACTCATGCCAACGCCACTCAAGTCAAGAATATTCATAGAGAATAGGTGTCGAAGACATTGAAGGTTATCAACTCGGAGTGAAAAACCATCACTAAGATCAAGAAACTGCAGCCATGATAGATTTCCAAGATGTTCAGGAACGGTTCCGCTAAATTTGGTTTTCGACAAATTGAGATACTCTAGGTTCTTAAAAGTGGAAATAAACTCAGGAACCTGTGCCCTAAGGAAATCAATTTGGATCAAGTCTAAGTGTCTTAAATGAGGCAAGCCAAGCAAAGAAGCACCAAACTCACCTTGCAAGAATTGCTTATGTAGATCAAGGGCGATCACGTGTCCAGTTCTGTTGTCGCATTCAACACCTTTCCACTTGTAGCAGTTTTCCTCGAGCATCCAGGACGACATGCTTTGTAATGGATTCCTTAAACCTTGCGTGAACTTGATAAGAGAAATGTTCTCACTATTAGTGCAATGAATACCTGAATTCATAGCACTGATTTGCACACAGGAAAATCCATCTAAAACAGCTCCTAGAAGAAGAAGAAGAAAACAAAGTAAATTGAATCCTCTAAGAGGACCTTCTTGCCATAGTTTCTATTATCAAAATTGAATACTTGATCTACGTAAATAGCATCAGTTAGAAGAAGAAGAAGAAGAAGAAGAAGAAGAAGAAGAAGAAGAAGAAGAAGAAGAAGAAGAAGAAGAAGAAGAAGAAGAAGAAGAAGAAGAAGAAGAAGAAGAAGAAGAAGAAGAAGAAGAAGAAGAAGAAGAAGAAGAAGAAGAAGAAGAAGAAGAAGAAGAAGAAGAAGAAGAAGAAGAAGAAGAAGAAGAAGAAGAAGAAGAAGAAGAAGAAGAAGAAGAAGAAGAAGAAGAAGAAGAAGAAGAAGAAGAAGAAGAAGAAGAAGAAGAAGAAGAAGAAGAAGAAGAAGAAGAAGAAGAAGAAGAAGAAGAAGAAAACAAAGTAAATTGAATCCTCTGAGAGGACCTTCTTGCCATAGTTTCTATTATCAAAATTGAATACTTGATCTACGTAAATAGCATCAGTTGTAGGCGACATTAATAGGTCTTTATAAAGTGTTCTATATATATGGGACATTCCTAGGGAAACCCTAAAAATTACAAGGAGAGAATATTTTGCTAGAATATTCCCATTCTTTCAAACTCGTCTCTTCTTGCGTTAGGATCACGGAATCTCAACCCTTGGTCGAATTGTACTTTGATACCGGCCATCGTCCTTACTAAATATGAGCCAAATTTTAACCAATACAGTTAGTCCCTCCACTTATTAAGGTCGTGGGCACCTCGTCCTTGATGAACGGATAATCTTACGCCTGCTATGAAGGAAATATGGTCATAATCGAGTAATCGACACCTTATAGGGTCGTAACCGACAGGAGTGAAATCAGATGATGTCATTATCACGCGCGTCATCATTATGCCTGTTGACCCATGTCACTGCATAGTTTTGAAGATTGACAAAGGCTGACCAGTTGAACCAGGTCCATCAGAGCACACATCTTGAAACTGAACAGCTGGCACATGAACCGTATATGCATAGGAGATATTTGTGATTGTGACTTATCAATAAACCAAGTTATTGTCCCCTAATGCATAAAGGTTGCAAACTTATGAGAGAATAGAAGATTGAATTCAGCAAGGAAAGTAACAAAGGGAGGAAGTTGAGTTTAATTCGAATTCTTTCTCCTAGGAAGAGTTGAAGTAAATTCAACTACTGACTCTATAAATACTTGAAGTATTTCTGCTGGAGAAAGAGACGCAAAAGTACTGAAGTGAATCAAGATCTGAAAGCAAAATTCCCAAAGTTGTTTTGCAAGCAGATTTATTATGCGATACAAGAGCTACAGATCAGCTAGAAGAACCAGTTTCATCGTTGATGTATTGAGTCTAGTTGACTGTAGTAGGTGTTTCAATATTGTATCTTATCATCTTTCTTAGAAGAAAATTGTGATAGGTACACATTGTTCAAGTTAGAGTTAACTTGAAGCTTGTAGAAATTAGCTAGAGGCTAGTTGATACAAAGGGATTAGAGTTAGTCCTAAGATTACAAAAGCGTTTATTTTGTAAGTCCGTTTTGGCTCAGAGGTTTTAGTGAAGAGTTTAAGAAAATCCTACTTGAGGAGTAGGTCATGGATTTTTCACCTTTTGAGCCAGGTGTTTTCCACGTAAAAATCTATGTGTTTTTACTTTACTGCTTTTATTATTCCGCACCAGTAGAAGTTGGAACACAAAGAAGAACTAGGTTCTTCTTATGAGACAGCACTCGAACATTGGGTACCACACTTTTAACCTATATTCTTGTGTGGTATTGACGTCTAAAACATCAATTGGTATCAGAGCAGGTTATCCTTGAAAAGTCTAACACCTTGGAAAAGATCAAAATGAGTGCACCACCTGGGAACTGGGAAGGTCAATCAACTGCAAGGCCACCACTCTTCAATGGCCAGTACTACTCTTGGTGGAAGAACATGATGAAGGACCACCTGATAGGAGAAGACTATGAACTCTAGGACATAGTCACTGATAGGCCTCTAGCTACAATGAAGAAGACTGCTGAAGGTGTGGATGTACCAAAGACTAGGGCTGATTGCACTGATGAAGACCTGAAGAAATGGGAGAAGAATTCCAAGGCCTAGAAGTGGTTAGTTTGTTGATTAGGTCCAGATGAATACAGCAGAATCCAAAGCTGCACCGCTGCCAAAGAAATCTGGGATACTCTACAAGTAGCCCATGAAGGAACACCTCAGGTAAAGAGGTCAAAAGGTACTCTACTATAATCTCAGTATAAAAATTTCACTATGAAAGAGGGAGAGACTATCCAAGAGATGTATACAAGGTTCACAACCTTGACTAATGAACTAAAGTCTCTTGGAAGAGTCATCCTTGAAAAGGACAGGGTTGAGAAGATCCTTACAAGGGTCTTGCCAATTTCCTAGGAAAGCAAAATCACTGCTATCCAGGAATCCAAAAATATGGCAACCCTGAGACTGGATGAGTTGATTGGAAACCTCACTACCTATGAACTCAATAGGAAGACAATGAAGATGGATGGACCGAAGAAGGAGAGGAGTCTAGCTCTGAGAATCACTGAGGGAGAAGATCTGGAGGAAGATGAGTTGGCCATGATTACCAAAGAATTCAAAAACTTTCTCATGAGGAAGAAGGGCATCTCTATAGGAGGAAACTACAACAAAGCAAAAGCTCCAGAAAGGCCAACCAACGAGGGATGCTACAAATGTGGTAAGACTGACCATCTCATCAAAAACTGTCCCTAGTAGGAAGTAGAATGGAAAAAAGAGAGATATGAAAGAAGGAACAGGAAGAAGGAACTGGTCCAACCCAAGAAGACCACAACACGGGTTATGGTCGCTTCTTGGGGAGAAAGTTCAGATGAGGAATCAGAAGATTGGGAGACTGAAGATCAGGCGCTCATGGCAATTGAAGAATCTGATGAAGAACCACAGGTAAGCATTTCCCATCTAAAAAACAAAATAAAGTTCCTATCTAAGGAAAAACTCTCTGAGTTTCTACTTGATTTCATAGATGATTCTGAGGAAACATCCAAAGAGAATGATCAACTCTCTAAAGAATGTGCAATGCTAAAAACAAAGTGCATGAAACTGGAAATCAGATCCAGTGAATCTGAAAAGAAAAACATTGTCCTATTGAACCGGGTTCATCCACTTGAGAATGAGATTCTAGAATTAAAATCTGAAAAGTTAAAACTGAGATTAGGATCCAGTAAAAAGGTTGTTGATCACTCTCATGTCATGTTAGAAGAAAATTTGGGAAAACTAAAAGATAAAATATATGGCAAGGATGAACAGATAAGATCACTAAAAGAACACCTTGGCAAAGTCAAACATGAATTAGATAGAACCTATAAATGGAATAAATCCTCTGATGCCTTGACATGGCTTCAAGAGAATCATAGTAGCAACCGAAGAGGGCTTGGTTTTGGGAGTCAATTGCCCAAGTGGGATCCCAAAAGCAAGTATCTCACTCTCCCTAAAAAATAAATTATGCACCCACTGTGGTAAGACTGGTCACTTCAAATATGAGTGTACTGCAAAAGAGCAGACCAGTCGAAAAAATAAGAGTTTTGTCAAAAAGAAAAATTGGCTACAAAATTGGCCCAGAAAAAATTTGATTCATCCATTCTCTCATAGAAAAGGACCCAAACTAGTTTGAGTTCTTAAAACTAACCCCTGATTTCCTTTGTAGGTACAAGTGAGAAGAAGCAGCCAAATTTGGTTTTTGGATAGTGATTGTTCAAAGCATATGACGGGGAACAAGGAACAGTTCCTTTCACTTGAAAACCTCAAAGGAGGAAATGTCTCCTTTGGAAATGGAAAGAAAGGTGAAATTATAGGGGTTGGCAAAGTAGGTAAGGATGACACACGTTCCATCGAACATGTGTACTTGATAGATGGCTTGAAATATAGCCTGATCAGTGTGTCACAATTGTGTGACAGAGGTAACCTGGTTGCTTTCACTTCCACAAAATGTTTTGTGATTAACTTGCTTACTAACAAGATTGTTTTGCAGGGAAAGAGAATGAATAATATCTATGTCATAGACTTGTCCACACTTCCTGAAAATGAAATCACTTGCTTAAGTGTTTTGGACAGTGATCCCCTCCTTTGACACAAACGACTTGGACATGCAAGTCTAAATCAACTTAACAAATTAGTCTCTAAGGACTTAGTGGTGGGACTCCCTAACATTAAGTTCAAGGAAGACAAGTTTGTGAGGCATGTGTAAGGGGGAAGCAGGTAAGATCATCATTCAAAAGTAAGAAAATGGTCAGTACCACCAGGACGTTGGAACTGGTTCATCTGGATCTGTGTGGTCCAATGAGAACTCTGAGCAGAGGTGGTAAGAAATATGTGATGGTGTTAGTTGATGATTACTCAAGGTTCACGTGGACCTTATTTCTGGCATCTAAGGATGAAGCATTTGATATGTTCATCACATTTGTTAAGAAAACTCAAAATCAGTTAGGACATCAACTAGCATCAATAAGATCCAACCATGGTACTGAATTTGAAAATGCTAAGTTTGCTGAGTTCTGTGATGAACATGGTATCAATCACAACTTTTTTGCCCCTAGAACCCCACAACAAAATGGGGTTGTGGAAAGAAAATATAGAACTCTTGAAGACATGGCAAGAACCATGCTTCTTTCTAGCAAACTACCACACAACTTCTGGGCAGAAGCAATAAACACTGCTTGCTATATAATCAATAGATGTATGACCAGGCCACTGGTAGAGAAGACTCCCTATGAATTACTAAAAGGAAGAAAGCCCAACATATCCCATCTTAGGGATTTCATATGTAAATGCGATGTGCACAATAATGGCAAAGATTCCATTGGTAAATTTGATCCTAGAAGTGACGAGGGAGTATTCTTGGGATATTCATCACATAGTAAAGCCTATAAAGTGTACAATAAAGGAACTATGTTTGTAGAGGAGAGTGTGTATATTGTAGTTGATGAAACTAACACTCTCCCTGAGAGACAGGAACCAGAAGATGAGGAGCTTGGACTGGTGAGAAGCAGTGAACACAGTGAAGCAACTATGGGAGATGGAACAGGCGATGGACCAGGTCCAACTAACCCAAGCAACATGACAGGGGGAATTCAACATGTGAATCCTGGCCCTAATCCTATTCCAAGACAACAAAACAACATGGAACTATCCAGAAGTGAACTGCTAGTACTTAAACCACACATATATCAGAGTTCTCACCCTCTTGAGAACATCATAACAGATTTGTCATCCGGAATCAAAACAAGAGTTTCCTTGAAAAATCTGTGTGCGTTTGATGTCTTCCTATCCCTAATTGAACCAAAGAACATTGGTGAAGCCCTACAAGATGCTGATTGGGTAAATGCCATGCAAGAGGATCTGAATCAATTTGAAAGATGTCAAGTATGGCACTTGGTACCCAGGCCACTAGAAAGATCATTGATTGACACAAAGTGGGTCTTTAGGAACAAGCTCGATGAGGATGGAACTGTTACAAGAAATAAGGCAAGACTAGTTGTTCAAGGGTATAGTCAAGCAGAAGGAATTGACTATGATGAGACCTTTGCTCCTATGGCAAGATTGGGGGCAATCAGACTTCTTATAGCATTTGCTGCACATATGGAAGTCACTCTCCATCAGATGGATGTTAAGAGTGCCTTTCTCAATGGATATTTGAAGGAAGATGTATTTGTCAAATAGACTCCAGGTTTTGAAAGCAAAGAGTCACCTGATCATATATATAAACTTGACAAGGCTCTTTATGGTCTCAAACAAGCACCTAGAGCATGGTATGAGCAATTGTCAAAATTCCTGCTGGAACATAGGTATAAACGAGGCAAAATTGACAGTACTTTATTCCTAAAGGAAAAGGGGAAGGATCTTCTGATTGTGCAAATATATGTTGATGATATCATATTCGGGGCAACTACTGAAAAGCTTAGCAAGGAATTTTCTACACTAATGGGGAGTGAATTTGAAATGAGTATGATGGGTGAGCTAAACTTCTCCTTAGGCTTACAAATCAAGGAAAACCCACATGGAACAATGATTCATCAACAAAAGTATGTAAAAAAACTCCTCAAGAAGTTCAAGTTGGTCGAATTCATGGGAAATGCTATTGTTAAGAACGACTGGGTCACATCAATGGTCAAAGGAATTGAAGTTTCCTTTGATGCTAAAGAATTGGGAGTTATTCTAAACATACCAGCTGAAGGATATGAGGACTACACAAGGAAAAGATGGCCTTGTCTAGATGGGATGGCCTCAGCAATTAACATCACAAGATTCTTCAGTGATAATGAGAAGGAGATTGAACCCAGGCCGGTCTACAAGAGTGAAATGAAGCCAGAACACAAGCTATTCTTCGAGTTCATCATCAAGTTCCTACTGCCTAGACAAGAAAAAAGGCACATTGCCAACTATATGGATCTGACCTTTATGGAATGCTTGTACAGGGGAAAGCAAATCAATTGGCATGCTTTCATCATCCAACTCTTGGACAGAGTTGTGAATGGAACCAAAGCACATGCAATTCCATATGGCTTCCTTCTGATAGCAGTGCTTGCTTATTTTGGGGTTCCGGTGAAGAAAGCTGAAATGGAAACTGCCAAGGATTATTTTGGGAAGGAAACTTTGTTGTCATGTGATTACAGTGTCAATATTCATGTAGATGAACCTGGTTCATCTAGGAAGCAGCCAGTCAACAGCAAAGTAAGAACTCTAGTGCAGGAAAGTGAGTTCAAGGATATGGAGATCCTTCGTTTGAAGTCTCGTGTGATTGAGGTTGAAGCTGAGCGGGATGCTCTCAAGGCTGAATTAGTAAAGGAGAAAGAAAAGAACGATGGTGTTCTTAAGCAGATGCTTTCTCTCCTACAATCCAAGACCACAACCTCCTCTGCACCTTCCCATCCTTAGGCTATACATAGCTTCCCCATAACCATTCAAGTGCCTAGTTCGGGACATATTTCTGTCTTTTTAGACTTGTTTCTATTTTTTCTGTTTTTTTCTCATGGTTGGTTTGTTTTTGTTTTGCTGTATGGTGGTTGACAATCGGTACTAATAAATGAATTTTGCTTCTAGTTATTTACTTGTCTCAATTTCTTATTTAGCTTACATTTATTGGCTTCTTGTGTTGATTAATCATGCTTTGCACTTGCAGTTGCCTCAATGCTGAATTTTTTTTAAAGTGATATTTATAACCTAATGAACCTGGTTTCTCAATGATTAATGCTTAAAATAGTACAAAGTGTTTGAAGTGTATACAGGATTAAGCACGGAGTTTGTCATCATCAAAAATGGGGAATTTGTTGACTCGTGTCACTGCATAGTTTTGAAGATTGACAAAGGCTAACTAGTTGAACTAGGTCCATCAGAGCACACATCTTGGAACTGAACAGCTGGCACATGAACCGTATATGCATAGGAGATATTTGTGATTGTGACTTATCAATAAACCAAGAGATTTTCTCCTAATGCGAAAAGGTTGCAAACTGATGAGAGAATCGAAGATTGAATTCAGCAAGGAAAGTAACAAATGAAGGAAGTTGAGTTTAATTCGAATTCTTTCTCCCAGGAAGAGTTGAACTAGAATTGATCGACAAATTCAACTACTGCTATAAATACTTGAAGTATTTCTGCTGGAGAAAGAGACGCACAAGTACTGAAGTGAATCAAGATCTGAAAGCAAAATTCCCAAAGTTGTTTTGCAAGCAGATTTATTGTGTGATACAAGAGCTACAGATCAGCTAGAAGAACCAGTTTCATCGTTGATGTATTGAGTCTAGTTGACTGTAGTAGGCGTTTCAATATTGTATCTTATCAGCTTTCTTAGAAGCAAATTGTAATAGGTACACATTGTTCAAGTTAGAGTTAACTTGAAGCTTGTAGAAATTAGCTAAAGGCTAGTTGATACAAAGGGATTAGAGTTAGTCCTAGGATTACAAAAGAGTTTATTTTGTAAGTCCATTTTGGCTCAGAGTTTTTAGTGAAGAGTTTGAGAAAATCCTACTGAGGAGTAGGTCGTGGTTTTTTTACCTTTTGAGCCAGGTATTTTCCACGTAAAAAATCTATGTGTTTTTACTTTACTGCTTTTATTATTCCGCACCAGTAAAAGTTGGAACACAAAGAAGTTGACGTCTAAAACATCAATGCCTCTTCCCCATGCATTGATTGCACTGTTAATGCTTCGTTTATTGTGCTTGCAGGCAGCTTTTGGCCTCTATTTTGAGGCCAACCAACCCTATAAATAGATGAGAGTTTCTTCATTCAAAACTTTCACCATTCCTCTTCCCACCAATACCTTTTGTGCCTTCCCTTCTTCTCTTCTGCGGTTTCTCATCCCTGGCTTCTTTAAAAACTTCCTTGACCTTCATCTCTTTACCTTTCCTCGTCTGACCTACTATAATCACAATGTCTGTTTCTTCCCATATTCACGATGATATTTCTGATACCGCTCCCTTGTCAGTGACTATCATTCCTGCCGACTAAGGGGTTCCGGTTAAGGGGGATGATAGCTTCCCTTAAGTAGATGCGGTGATTCCGAAGAATCCCTTAATCAGGAATGACTTTCCCATAGGGCCTTGCCCTGCCCCGGAACCTGAGCTTTCTGAAACGGGAGAGGTTGAATTGGAGGGACTACGAGCCAAATATCGCATCCCCCCTCACATAGAGACTATCGCCGCAGGGAGTGACACGGTTCAGGTTCACCACCCTGGATTTTATGCCTTTTACGTCTATCAACTCACCATTGGCTATAGTTCCCCCTTCCTAAACTAGACGGATAATTCTGACGTTTCCACCGTGTTTGTCCGGCCAACTCTCCCCTTTTTATTACAATATCTTTGTATTGTTAACCAAGTATGCGGAGCTGGCAGGCTGCGGAGGCGACCTTCGCCACCTGCTGCATTTGTTCTCACCAAATTTCCTACGTGGTACAATGATTCACTTGAGAAATCGTGGGACGAAGGGTTTGGTGGCTAGGATGGACGACAAGGCGGGTCGTTTATTCTAGCGTAAATACTTTTTCGTGGGGACTGATCAATTGGTCGCGAACCCGGCAAGATTTCCTGAAAAGTGAAACCATCGACGTAAGTGTCACTTTGCTTCCTCCGTTATTCCATGTTTTGTCTTTTTTTCATCCTTGGTGACTTAAATATCTTCTTTATTTCATAGCTGTGAAGCGTTCCCCTTCCATCATTCCGAACATGGAAGACCGTTAGCTCGCGTGCTCCCTCACGTTGGGGGGATCCGCGATTGGTCCTCCTGTCACAAGCGCTTTATCCTGAAACTTCCTCCTCGTAAGTATGTTGTTCATCTAGTTTTGGTCGAGCTTCTTAATATCTTCTGGCATGTGTCTTTGTGTTAGGTCGACGGGCCTCTAAGAAAGCAAATATGCCCGCCCTCGCCTTTCACCAAATGGCAGCTTCGATTGCAAGAGAGCTTACTCTAGTTGAAGTTGCGAGGAGCAGAGCTGGGGTTCAGTGGACAGAGGAGTCTGTGCCCTCGAATACGATCGTGTCGAGCAGTGTTCCGTCTCAGAAAACCTTTCTCCTCACCGATGAACCTTCTCATTAAGAGGAGTCATCGTCTCGGAAGAGGCAGAGGATAGAGACGAGCAAGGCCATAGCTACGGAAAGGTTAAAAAGGACTCTGATGCTTGGGGCGAGGTCAAAGGGCGTCTTGGCCGAAGTGACGTGTGTGGTTCCCAATCGTGTTACTGGAGAGAGGCCTTCTAGGATGGATTCATGTGGGGACATGAAGTTTGCACATATCATAGGTGACCATTCTCCATCGGGGTCGAATCGTCATGGTGATCCTGATGTGGGGGGAGTCGACTCGGGTTTCGATATTGACCCCGCTGAGGTGAGAGCTTTTATGAAAAAGCGAAATCGTGTGGAAATTAGAATGGAGGGCCTAAATCACCACATTATCATACCTGTGGATTTCAATCTCCTGGTTGATATTGAGCACGTGGAGCCATCGTTCGCTCCCATGTGTTCCGAGGTTGAGAACAGGACCCTACAGACGTTGAGGGACGCCGATCTTTCCCTTCACATATTCGGGATAGCCTTGTCGGTAAGTACTCTAATTACGTCTTCACATATTTTACTGGTTTTGCTTAGCTGACCCTTCTTTTCCTTTGTTAGACCCTCATCCTAGACATCGAACGTGACCGTCGAGAAGAGGAGAGGCTGATCCGCTAATAGGAGGATGGATTCCAAGTACAGGGAATACCGCTCTAAGTATTGGAAGGTCATTCGGAGTGTCAGTGAGGATGGGCAGTTCCGAGAACTGCATGACGAGATGAAGAGGAAGAATGAGGAGCTAAAAGAAAAGGAAGAGGAAATATTGAGGGCCATCAGCCGATGCAGTGAGCTAGAAGAGGAACTGAAGTCTAAGGAGGATGAGCTCGAGCTTGGAAGGGGGGATTGGCTGAGAACTCGGACCTCCAGGCGAGGGTGGCCATTCTAAAGGTCGAGCTAGAGATGATGGAACACGTTAGGACAACCTTGATAGCGGATGAGGCTGCTTTGGCGGGGACCTTGCATGTTTGTAGGCTGGAACGGATTAGTGAAGCAGAGACTTCGACGCTTAGAATGCAGAGGCTAGAGGAGCAGATCGGGATTCTGGAAGCCGAGCTAGCGAGTTTAAACAAGCAGGTTGGTGGTTTTGAGGGCTGAAAAGGAACAGTTATCCCATCCGCCAGTTCCTCAGGTTCCTACCGAGATGAGCATACCGCGGGAGCTTTATGAAATGTGGGTCCACGCTGAGGCTCAATTGGATGTGTTTAGGTCATTGAGGACCGCAGGTAAAGTGTCCGAGGAGGAACTTGCCGATGTTCGTGGCAAAGCGCGGGCAGCTCGCGAGGCATGAGGCTATGCTTCCGATTCTCTTAGTGGGAGTGATGGTGATGATGATGATGATGATGATGATGATGTTGTAGACGAGCTCGCCTCCGACCCCTTGTACGATGAAGAGTATGCAGAAGGGGGTGATGCAGCTTAGTGCCTTGTACTTAGGGTTTTTGGTGCTGTTTTGTTTTTGCTTTTGTGAGGGCGTACTCGGGCCCTGTTTTGTAAAAGAAGGCGAGTTTTTTTAACTTGATTGGCCTGTAATATAATGGTAGTCCTTTGTTGTATGCTTTGCTTTCTTGTTTCTTACCTTATTTTGTTGCGATGTCGCTGTTGGTGGGTAGCTTGTTTGCTGGCTTGGAGGTCGGGCTTTGGTCGTCTATCGAGCTTGACCGTTCTGACATCGACCGAAGGTGGTTTGGATGCAAATGTTCGAGTGGTGTCGAATGTAAAGGATTCGAGTGAAGTTGAATGTCTCTAATTCGAGCGAGATCGAATGTAAGAAATTCAAGCATGGTCGGACGTAAGTTTCGAGCGGGGTCGAATATGACTGATCCGGAGTCGAGTGAGCGAGGCTGATGGTAGCCGATTTCAGATCGAATGTAAGTATTAGATGTCAAATGTAAATATCCGAGCGAGGTCGAATGTGGCCGATTTGAAGTCGAATGTAAATATTCGAAGTCAAATGTAAATATTCGAGCGAGGTCGAATGTGGTCGATTTGACGTCGAATGTAAATGTTCGAAGTCAAATGTAAATATTCGAGCGAGGTCGAATGTGGTCGATTTGAAGTCGAACGTAAATATTCGAAGTCAAGTGTAAATATTTGAGCGAGGTCAAATGTGGCCGATTTGAAGGCGAATGTAAATATTCGAAGTCAAATGTAAATATTCGAGTAAGGTCGAATGTGGCCGATTTGAAGTCGAATGTAAATATTCGAGCGAGGTCGATTATGGCTGATTTTGAAGTCGAATGTAAATATTCAAAGTCATATGTAAATATTCGAGGGATATTAAATGTGTATGGAGCAGTTTTGGAGTTGTGCAAAGAAAAGTTGCTTGTTGCTTTGCTTATTCATTTCATTGGGGAGTGTTACATGAGAGTGTTATGCATTTTCCATACATTTGAGAAGTTCTCCCTACCTAGTCCCTTCATTGGTCCGGCTGGACCTAATGGCCCAAATTCCACTTTCGCAAGACTGGTCATCCAAATGATTCGAATTAAAATTTGGTATTAACATTTTAGATAGTATTTCACACTTTTTATTTTTAGATAGTATACTCCTTCCCTTCACTTATATATAGGTGTTAACTTTTGACTTTGCACCTCGTTTAAGAAAAATAAATGAAGTATGTATAGTTTTGCCCATAATAATGATAGTATTTTAAAATATTTTTGTTCTAATTTTCTAAAATGGACAAGTAAAAATAAAAATATTTTTAGTATAGTGGACAATTAAAAATTAATTGAAAAAGTATATTTTATGTTAATTATTTTTTCCAATTTTATCACTATCATTAGGTAATTGTTTTCCAAATTTATTGAAATTATTACCATTAACAAGAGTAGTAAAAACTTAATTAATAATGATTAAATGATAGAGTAAGATGAGAATGTTTATTAATTTACTATGATTTAATGATAATCATGTTTATAAAGACAGGTATCATATTTTTATTAATTGGTATAAGTACCTGCATGTAAGTTTTCAGCCTGTTTCGACATTCAGTTTCGTTTAGATATGCCTGCACACTATGTAAATTTTATTTTCTTGTCAATACTTTTACTGCGGATTTTGCTAATTTTATGCTTTGAAAAATAAGTGTATTTATCCCTTATTCTTATTATTATAGTATTTAATACGGCATAATTTATTTTCTGATGGCTCTCATGTGATCCGTAGCAATCTTTCTTTAATTATTTTGTTTCTATCATCAACATTCAATATTTGAACCTCTTCTAACCTATACTATATGTTAGACATTTCTTTACTGAAATCAACTATCATTTAGTTTCAGTTAAATTTTTTATTAAACGAATTATTATCTCTCTTTACATTCAAAACCATAATTTTATGGCCATTTTTTTTCCTTCAAATTCTATGTCAATTAAATTCAATTTGATTTAATATTTTGATTTGGCTTAAATAACTTATATGTAAGGGTCTGAAAGACATCAAACTGCGTAGAGATTGACGGGGAACGCGCTGATCATGATCATCATTATCCAAGAGCTACAGTTTGTTTACAGGTTTCGCAATATTTAATAGTTTTGGTGCAGATTTTATGTTTGTATTTAAAATAAAATTATTTTATATTTATAAATAATTTTCTAGAATATAAAACTCATAAACTCAAACTTCTAGCTCCGCGTAAAACTGTTTGACTACATCCTACAGTGGAAGCTCACCAAATGCCGCGTCCAGTACTCTTGTCTTCCTAGATGTAACGCGGTCTACTTTCTTGGGACGGAAAGGGAATTAATTTTATCAATAATTACCACATATAAATTACTTTGTATTATCTTTTTTATCGTCAACAACACCTCTAGCTAGCTTCATGAGACAAAAAAAAAAACCTTAAATAATCATTAAGATAGGGCAATGTCCATTGTTTGTTTCAATCTTTATTCACTATATTTTCTTTTTATTATGACTTTTACTCATTCTTGATCATATGAGAACCAAATTAAGTGGTTGAAAAAGTAACTACACTTAATTAAATATGACTTGAAAAGCTACACTTGTGAATGACATTATTGCCACAATTCTAAATTATCATGTGGTGCAATTAAAGCTGGTCACAAATAACATTGCTAAATTTCAAAGAAATTTTATACTATATGGGGACATATTGTTGATAAGAAGAAGTGTCGCCTCCTATATTGTGATATTAGTACCAAGTCTAAAAAGGAGAATTATCACAACACGAAGTTTATTGCCTCCGTGTTTTCAGAGATGAATTCATGATTTGGAATTTACGGCGACTTCAAGTCAATATATAATATTTTCTCTGTTACTCAATTTATTTATTTTTTGATCCGTTTTTAAAAAAATGAACTCTTTTTAAATTTAGTACTCTTTCTGGTCCAAAATAAGTGATTTTTGGATGTTTTCACTCAGATTAAAAAATCCACCTGTTGGCATTAATTAGTAATGAAATTGACCATATTAACCTTTATTATCTCACATAAATACTCCTAACACATACTCCAACACTATTTACTCCAAGGGCAATGTAGGAAACAAATAATTAATTCATTCTTGAAATTTGGAAAAATCACTTATTTTGGACCACAAAAAAAGGCCAAAAAATCACTTGTTTTGGACCGAAAGGAGTAATAATTTAGTTTAAACTTACAATTCTACCCTTAATGTGAAGCTTTTATAATCACACAAATACTTTTGGCCATTTTTTGACTTGTTTAAGATCACAAATTCTAAAAGTCTTCATTTTTTCTTAAACAACGTAATTCGTGCCCAATCAAACAAGTTCATATAAATTGAAATGGAGAGAATAATTAAATTCCAGTCAAATATTTATATTTATTTAGATGTGAATTTTGGATCCCCTCTGCATGTTCGGAAAATATCCTAAGGGGTTGGAAATTTGGCAAGAAGGATCTAGTTAATATAACGGGGATGACACAGCAAGCAATTGGATAAACCACTCCCCACAATGATCGATGCATCTCCAGTAATAATTTGCAAGTGTGTGGTACGTACTTCCTCTGAAACAATATATTGAACACATTACAAATAATAACAAAGGGGCAAAGTTGGGTGGACAGAAAAAGGTTAAATCGAGCCCCTTTCGTGAAAAATTACATTGAATATATAACGTTAACATATAACGTTATATATATAACGTTAATATATATATATATGTGTGTGTAAAATTTCTTTAGTTTTTTTGTGTGTTTACTTTTAAAAATTTTGGAATTTTTTTTATAAAAATTCTGCTTCTGTCACTAATTTAGAAATTCATGAAGCTAACGTGAAAGATTAATTATTGTCCAAACTCCAAAAATTCCTTAGTTGGAAACCACCTGATGATAATTTTTACGAGCTCAATACAGACAGAGCTGGTAAAAACAACCCTACAAATGCTAAGGTGTATTTTTTCCAGAATAAACAAAAGTGAAACTCATGAGTAACTTGTTAAAAACGAAACATAAATGGATGTCCAGAATGAACAATAGCACATGAGTTACAATCATTTCAGCTTACTTATTTTGTAGCTTAAATTATTTTCATATATTTTTAGAAAACTCATAATTCTTGTAAGGTTTGAGAAAACTCATTATTCTAATAGATTTGGGAAGGAAAACCTATTGTCTTCGTTAAATTGGAAAACCTTTCTCTTATAGGTTTGAGACTATTTGGGATTCATATATAGGGGTTGTAGTTGGGGATTCTAGAGATTTTATTGTGCTTTTCTTCTCATTCATAGTAGAAAACTCTATTTGCTTTTGCCCCAAGGATTAATCTTAGCCGAACCTCGTTAAATCCTTGTGTTGATTTTTCTTCTCTATTTGTTTTGTGTGTGATTTTGTGCTAGTCAACCCACGATCTTCCGCAAAAATTGGTATCAAAGCAAGGTTCGGATTTTCATATATAATCTAGGGTTAAGACGTCTTCTTCATCTTCAACAAAGTACGAAGTCGAGAAAACGGAGGTTCTAGCTTCAGTCTATAGAAGATTAGGATGAGATCATCCCTAGTGTTACTAGGTTTATGGAAGACAATTGATGAGGAATTTCCTGAGAGATAATAGAGGCAGAGAAGGCAACCCTGAAGGATCGGAGGGGGCTTTGAATGCGATATTCATGAGCGTTACAAATAGTGTTCTTCGAGAAATTGCTGACGAAAATTTTGCAGCAACGACATGGAAGAAGCTGGAAGATCTGTATTCTACGAAATCGCTGACAAACCGCCTTTACCTGCAAAAGAGGTTATACACTCTCCTTATGAACGAAGTTACACGTGTTAAAACTCACCTTGATGAGTTTAATTAAATTATAATGGACCTGAAGAACGTGGATATCAAAATGGAGAGTGAGGATCAAACTTTGATTGTGTTATGTTCTTTACCACCTCCTTATGATACCTTTTCTAATGCGAGCTATATGGGAAAGATGGTATTTAACTAGAAGATGGTAGGAATGCACTAAAATCTGAAGAGTTGAAAAAGAGATTTCCAGACAGCAGAACTGTGGGTGAGAGTCTTGTGAATAGAGGAAGAACACAACATAATGAATTTAACAGGAAAAAGTCAATCGCCAGATCGAAGTCTAGAGCAAGAAAGCTGAACTGCTATGAGTGCGGGGAGAAAGTCACTACAAGAGAGATTGTTCCGAGTTGAATATATAATTCGGCAAATGTTATTGACACTGACAATAATTCTGATGATACTTATTATGTAGGGGAAGTTTGTATCGTAAGCTCTAGTCATGAGCGGAATTCCTAAATTTATGATTCTGGTGCTACTTTTCACACGTGTCCACACAAATATTAGTTTGCAGCTCACAAGCAGATCAATAGGACTGTCTACATGGGAGATGACAATCCATTACGACTTTGATTGTTTATTACTTAAGGATGGTGTGAGTGTATTTTCGAAAAATAAAAGATGAGGAATTTCAGACATTTTTTAAATGAAAGACGATGGTTGAGATGCAGACGGAAAGAAAAGTTAAGTGTCTTCGGATTGACAACGGGTTGAAATTTTGCAATTCCGTTTCAATAATTTTTGGAGCAGAGAGGGCATAGTGAGACACCGCACTTGTGTCGGAGCACCACAACAAAATGGTGTTGTAGAACGTATGAACAGAACGCTTTGTGATCGGGCACGGAGCTTGCTTTCACATTCATGTGTTAGCAAGGATTTTTAGGCTGAAGCAATCAATACAGCTTGTTATTTGGTCAACAGATTTCCATCCACATCTATTGAATTCAAAACTCCTTTTGAGGTATGGTCCGGTTCGCCTGCTGATTATTCAAATTTAAGGATATTTGGTTGTTTTCTTATGCTCATGTGAGAGATAGCTGAGGGCAAAGAAGTGCATATTTCTAGGGTATGCAACTAGAGTGAAAGGTTATATGTTGTAGTGCACAGATCACAAAACTTTGAGAATGTAATAGTAGAAATAGATTGTGGTGTCACTGGCCACATAAAGCTAGAAATTGAATCTCCACTAGCTCAGCCTTGTAATTTTAAAGTAGAGGAAGTGGAGAAGATGCAAAATATGATCAAGATGATAATGTTGTTGCACCTGCGCAACAACAAACATATAGCATTGCAACAAGAAGAGAGAAGAGAGTGATCAACCGACCAAAAAAGTTTGCAAACGTAGTTGATAGGAATATTCTTGGATAAACTAATCCTGTGGGATTTGCTTTAGCAGTTGCAGAGACCGTTGATGTGTTTGAGTTTTCTAGCTATCCAGAAGCTATTCCAAGTAAATCAAATCCACGAGTTAATGCTATGGCTAAAAAGATCGAGTCTCTTAACAAGTTTAGGCGTTGCTAGACTTGGTTGATGTGTGCGGCAATGGGTAGAGTCCTTACGAAGGCAGAGGGAAAAGTAGAGAGACGGTGTTCCTGTTGATGAAAAGAATTCAAGCCAAGGGGAGATTAATTATTTTGTGGCTTGAGTTATTTCCTTGTATTTTTAAGAAAGTCATAGTCCTTATATATTTGGGAAAACTCATTGTCCTAATAGATTGGGAAAGGGTAACTCATTGTCTTTGTTAAATTGAAAAACTATCTCCTATAAGTTTGAGATTATTTGAGATCTATATATAAAGGTTGTAGTTAAGAATTTTAGAGATTATATTGTGATTTTCTTCTCATTTATCGTGAAAAACTCTTTCTGCTCTTCTATCCGAGGATTAAGCTTAGTTAAACCTTGTTAAATCTTTGTATTGACTTTTTTTCTCTATTTATTTTTATCCGTACGACTGTTACATTTTAAATAGTTCAATTAAAGCCTCTCACCCCAAAACAAGTAAGATGTTGTGCTAAGCCAGTTGGAAAAAATCCACCTTATTGTATTGATCAACGGACAATGTTTAAAGAGTCTCCACATTGTCTCGCCGTATTAAGTTTGTCGACCAGAGGCCCCACATCTACACTGTCAACACGATCTCCCATGCAACCTCACGAATCTTTTACACATTCTAATGCTTTCTCCTACTATTAATTCGTGGGATTAATTTGACTTGACGAGGGTTTTATAAAAGAAAGATTTTTTAGAATTTTACACAATAAAGTAAAAAGATTGAATTTAAATTATTTTGAAATTTTTTTTACTTTTTCTTTAGATAGATTAAAAACCAAAATATATGACATAAAATCAAATAGAGTTCTTACTTATAAGAAAATTCTACCTAAAAATAAACTCAAGAAGCGTCTAAGACAACTAAGAATTCGTATAAATGGGATACCCTTTTTCGGTTAAGTGTTAGGCCTCATTTGTTTGCACTTAATGGAGGTCTGAATCTTAATCATTCAGATCTCAGACATTAAATGCGTTTGTTTTCAAAGTCTGAATCTTAATTATTCAGATCTTAATCATTAAGTGTGTTTTTTTTTACTTCACAACCACTTAATGGGTCTGAATAGGTCTGTATGATTAAGATCTATAACAGAAACTTAATTTCATTAAGTGATATCACATATTCATTATTAACTGCGCCACCGCCTAACATT
This sequence comes from Nicotiana undulata, assembly GCA_005239495.1. Lineage (NCBI taxonomy): Eukaryota > Viridiplantae > Streptophyta > Magnoliopsida > Solanales > Solanaceae > Nicotiana > Nicotiana undulata. The sequence continues at coordinate 51,763 of ML262265.1, forward strand.
ATCAACTACCGCCCTGCCACCACCACCACCATACTCACCCCCCCAACCACCACCACCACCACCTCCACCATCACCACGCCACCATTATCGACCATCATCACCCACTATCCCCACCACTCCGACCACCATATATAATTCTCACCCACAATCAACACTCATCCACCTCAACTACCACAATTGACCACCCCATCACAATCAACAACCACAACCGACACTGCCCATTATTATAACCTACCACCACCCATCCACCACCACATTTCTCAGTCACAACTACTACCACTACCCGTCATTATTAACTATCACCACCCACCACCAAAATCCTCAATCATAATCGCTACCGCTACCAATCACTATTAGCTACTAGCATGGACCACCATCATCAACCAAAACTACAACCAACCACCGCCTCTAGTCGGCATTCACCTGTTAGCCATCACCACCAACGACTATCATATTTTAAAAAACTATTTATTTTATTGATAGAATATTAGATTAGCTAGTATTTCATTTGAATTTTATGTTTATTAATTTTCAAATAAAGATAAATTTTATACATTCAGATGTTAAAAATCAAACAATCTTAATTATTTTTATTCAGACATTAATACACATCTTAATATATTCAAATGTGTATTCAGATTCAGATATCTTAATATTAATACACATCTTGATATTCATATATGTATTCAGATTCAGACGTCTTAATCTTAAAAAAAAACAAATGAGGCCTTAATGTTAATGCCTTCTGTTTTATTACTTAGACATAATTACTTGGTGCCTTTAAGAGTTTTTCCTTGTTCTAATCACAAACCATTTTACTTGTCTCATTTTATAAGACATTATAAATATTTCTGCATTCTTTTACTTTAAAAAAAAAAAAACAAACTTCCAAGTTTCAAAATGAGATAAGATAGAAGTTGAAGCAGTCTATTCATTAGCAAAAGGCATTACTTTTCTCTTTATTATGTCCAATCTGGAAATGTCGAATTTTATAGGTTGTCATATGCCTCCCTACGCTAAAGACAGTGTCCAGCCAAAAGACCTGAGGGCCGAGGGACCTTTTCTTTATTTGCTATTGTTTCCAATCATGCATAGCTTTGACTAATTATAAGCTGCTTTTTCCCTCCCTTCGAAGTATTATCATGCTAGTTTGTCTAATTATCCTTCCTGTCTTTGATTTAACGTCTTAGTTTCTCCATCACAACTGCTATCATGATTTTTGTGGGTCAATTTAGACAAATAGTAGATTTAGCTAATGGTTTTGTCATATATTTTCAAATTTATTATAAAAATTTTGATTTTGATGAATTTGATTTGAATTGAACATAATTTTTCAAAATATTTTTTTTTTGAAAAAAATATAAAACGTGAAATACCCATAAATTTTAAAAAACTATAAAAAATATCCAACAACTATAAAGAAAATTCATGCAAAATAAGCGAAACAAAGATGAATAAAATTCATACAAAATAGCGAAGTAAATCTGAAAACAATTTATACAAATATTAGTAGATTTTAGCAAATTATCTTAAAAATTTGTCTTTGCGGTGGATTGTCACAAATTGGCACAATAACTTTGGCGATGATTTTTTTTCCTGTTTATAGACAAAGGCAAAGCCGCTTGAGTATGATGAGGGAAAATTGGGTAGATATGGATGAGTTAAGTTATAACAACAGAAAGTGGTTTTTTTTATAAAATATAAAAGTTTAGGATTTTTTTTTAATTTTAAAAAAACAGTAATATTTTGGGCCAAAAACAGCTCTTAAACTAGTTTTCCGATTTGAAAATTAGCCAAAATATGGATAAAATGTACAAACAAACAAGTATTTGCCAATTTGTTTTTGAAAAAATGGGTAGATATGCACATTCAGAGTAGACGTGTAGCGTGAGTACGTAAAACAACGTATACCCACAAAGTGTCACGACCCAATTTCGGAGTTGTGATGGCGCCTGTCGTGGAACCATGCCAGCCACCTATCTATAACTAATATAGGTTCACTTATAGAGAAAATACCCTTTTTGATAAATCTGAAATCAATAATAATAGTAAATCAGAATTTGGAAACAATTGTGAAAATCAAAACTCAAATCCTACAATCCCAGATTCAGTGTCACACAGTCATGAGCTGCTAATACATAATGTAACTTAAAGAGGAACAACCAACATAGTCTGAAAATATAACAACATGTAGAATAGGAAAGAGATGACGAGATCACGGACGTCAGCTGCTACCTCGACAACTCTGATGGAAACTGCCGCTACTCAACGACCAGAGTCAAGTCCGGGTGTACCTGGATCTGCACACAAGGTGTAGAAGGTAACGTGAGTACACCAACTCAGTAGTAACAAAACCAAACTATGGGCTGAGAGGTAGCGACGGACTAAACCTACGATAATTTTAACAACAATATATAACTTGGACATGACAATAATATATCACAAAATAAACAAGATGCATCAATTTATGTCTGTGGCCCTGCATACCAGCATGAATTCATATAGGATCAAGAATGATGTGTACTCAGTAATCAAACTCTCATAAGGTGGTCCACTCAGTACTAGAATTTGGCCTTCTGGCGCAGGGAAAGTCCATCACGGATATTACATAAACACAAGTGACACAGTCACCTAGTACTGAGGGAAAAGGCCAATCCAGCCCCACGAAGAAAATCCATCTCCGGAACATAAGCCCCACGGAGAAGGTCCATCTCCGGAACATATCACTCGGACAAGATCCATGTCCAGGGAAAATGCATCCCTCAATATCTGTGTGCTCATTGGGGGTGTAAAGACTCCGGAGGGACTTCTATAAGCCCAAGCGCTATGTCAAGCCAACGAAGGCATGATTCAAGGATCGCTGCAGTGTGCAGTCCGACCTCATAACTGTCTCAAACCAGGCTCCAAGCCTCACTCAGTCAGTGCCTTCCAGTCTCAGTCACAATCTTCTAACATATGAAAAATCAGCCCAAAACAACGATAATATAGAATAAACTAGCAACTTATGAGATAGAGGCATGAAACATATACTATAATAGGACTGAGTACATGAAAACAATAATCACAGATAGAGACAGCGATAATTGACCGTTCCGGTCTGAACATATCGGCGTGAAGCCTTAACATTTATACTTAGCATGATTTCTAATACGTTCAAGGTAAATGCAACCTTCACCATACAAGTAACAACCGGAGATAACCTTTATACAGTGCCATGGGATGAGCCAGGCCACAATATTCGGCTTACACCCAAATGCCCCTCACTTGGCAAGTCTGTCACCTTTATTTAATATCGAATATCAGATAACTTGGGGTTTCGAACCCTCAGTTCCAAGTTTGGAAGCGTTACTTACCTCAAAACCGGCTAATATACTACTCTGCAAAGCCCTTGCCTCTAAATTCGGCCTCTGAGTGCTCCAAATCTACCAAATATCAGATTAATATCATTATAATATGCTAAGGGACTAATCCCAATCGAAATTTATCAAAAATACTCAAAAATCCCGAAATTGGTCAAACCCGACCCCCGAGCCCACATCTCGGAACTCGATAAAATTTACACCACAAGAATCCTCTTCCTCCCACGAGTTTATACATACCAAGAACACTGAAATCGGAGTCCAAATGACCCCTCAAATTCCCATTTTAAAGCCTCTTAATCCCAAGCCCTAATTACCCAATTTGCACAAATATTTCCCTAATTTTCTACCATAATACCAACCTTTAATCACATATAAACAAGTTTAGAGTCCAAAAACCTTACCTCAATGAAGCACTGTCGAATTCCCTCTTCAAAAACCCTTCAAAAGCTTCAAACCTGGATGGAATATTGAGAAAGATGGCTAAAATTCGCGAAGGCACGCTTCTATACCTTCTGCCCAGTGGTTCCGCACCTGTGACCACTTACTCGCACCTGCGGAACCGCACCTGCGGATCCCAAGTGCGCACCTACGGAAAAATTCAAGGCTCTCAACTCCCGCACCTGCGCTTGACCTTCTGCAACTGCGGCCTCGCAGGTGCGGCAATTACGTCGCACCTGCGGAATCTCCTCACCCAGCCAAACTTCTGCACCTGCGGAGCCTTGTCCGCTCCTGTGGGACCGCACCTGCGTCTCCCCTTCTGCAGGTGCGAAAAAACCAGTAATAGCTACTCAGCAATAACAAAACCATTCCAAATTCCCCGTTAACCACCCAAAACCATCCCGAGTCCCTCGGGACCGCAACCAAACATACCAACGCATCACGTAGGGTCATTCAAACTTAGTCGAGCCTTCGAAACACCAAGCACAACATCAAAAATCCCAAAACACATCGAATTCAAGCCTATGAACTTTGAATTTTCTAAATTCCACCAACTATGCCGACACTACCCAAAACAACTCCGATTGACCTAAACTTTTTCAGACATATCCAAAATGACATTACGAACCTGTTCCAATGTCGGAATTTCATTCCGACCCCGATAGCCTATTTTCCACTGTCGATCGGAAACCGCCAAAAACTAACTTTCGCCAATTCAAGCCTAATTCTACACCGGACATCACAAAAATATTCTAAACACACTCCTAAGTTCCAAATCACCTAATGAAGTTATCCGAGTCATAAAATCCGCATTCCGAGGTTGTTTGCCAATAAGTCAACTCCCGGTTGACTTCTCCAACTCTAAGGCTACTTTTAGAGACTAAGTGTCTCAATTCCTTCTATAACCACTTTGAACCCAAACTGACCAACTCTAACACATCATGAATAGTCTAACCAAGCTATGACAAGGAAGAAACAGTGAAGATAATGCACGTTCTACATAACGACCGACCGGGTCGTTACACTAAGTATCTAGTCTAAACTCGAAGAAGTAGCGACGAGGGGTCGACTTGACACTTATTAGTGGTCAAATAGTAATAGAAATACATAAGGTAGATATGAAGGATGTACAAGAAGTAGCAACGAAACAAATAAAAGCAATTACAGTGAGTCCCCACATTAGTCTATATCAAATCACTAAACATGTCATAACCGGCCCTTGAAGGTGCTAACTCACTTGTTACCCAACCAAATTCAGTCTCAAGTATTGAGAACGAAGCTGCTGAAGCGAATGACCGATCCCATATGATTAGTGGTACTCAATATTGTCGAGGCGAATGACGTGATCCCATAAAAATAGTGTTACCATACTATCGATGCGAATGGTCCGATCACATAAGAATAATTTAATACACTTTCAAGGAGAATGACCCGCTCCCATAAGAGTTGAGAACTCTCTCGCGGGAGTACATGCGAGTCGAGAAGACACAGATCCATAGTTTATCAAATATTTCAAAAAAGATTCCAAGTAAGAGGCTAAATCAATATCTTTATTCAAATCCCTAATCTATCCCATATCTCAGTCATAATCAAGGAAATCAATACCACAGATAGGTACAAATAGCACACTAAAGGCATGATGTAAATCAAAGTCTATCCGGACATAATATGAATATAGCTATGTATGGACTCTCGATACCTTGTGCGTACGTAGCTCCCCACAACAAGTAGCACACAATAATTAATACACCTAAGAGGATAAATTCTCTCTTACAAGGTTAGGCAAAAGACTTATCTCGATTCCAAGTCCTCAATCCGGCTCTTTAACCTCACTAGAACTCCTCAAACAACACCGGGGACTCTGAAACTAATCAAAAGTCTTGAAACTAATAAATTTACGCTCAAATTTTCATAATTTAGTTATTAAACTAATTTTCCAACCAAATATGGGAAGTCCATAGAATCATCCTCGGGCCCACGTGGCCAGAATGTGAAAAGTTTCAAAGATAAATGTTACTCATGATCTGTGATGACCCAAAAGGTCATCCCGAGTAATTTTAGCTAAATCTGTATTCTGAGGCTGTGAAAGCCTATTTTTATCTCACCTCGATGTGTGCGCGCAGCCCGGGTGCATAGCCAGGAAGTCGTTATGTGGAAATTTGATAAAATGATGATTTTATAATAATTATTTGAATAACGTTGACTTTGGTCAATATTTTTGGTTAACGAACCCGGACCCATGATTTGACAGTACCGGAAGGTCCATAAGAAAATATGGGACTTGGGCGTATGCCCGGAATCGAATTCCGAGGTCCCAAGTCCGAGAACTGAATTTTTAAAGAAAATTATTTTCTGAAAAATATAAAGGCTTTTGAAAATGAAATTTGATGTGAAACCTGGGTTATCGGGACCGTATTAGGGTTCCAGAGCCCGGAACAGGTTCAATATATTTTATATGAGTTATCTGTGATATTTGGTGAAAAACGGACTTAGTTTGACGTGATTCAGACTAAAAATGGAAAATTTGAAGCTTAAGAAAGTTTGGAGAATTTTTTTATAGATTTTAGGGTTTAATTCGTTGTATTTGATGTTAATTTGGTTATTTTATTGCTCGAATAAGTCCGTAGGATATTTTTGAGGTTGTGTGTACATTTGGTTTTGAGCCTCGAGGGCTCAGGTGAGTTTCGGGTAGGTGTCGGAGTGCAAAACTTAGGAAATTTTCTGGGGTTTATGTTGTTTGCTGTGTCTGGTGTGTTACACTATGCGATCGCATATGTATAGTTGCGATCGCATAGCTTTGAGGTAGGGGAGGGGCCAGTTACTCTATGCGATCGCATAGGTGGATCTACGACCGCACATGTATAGGAGAGCTGGGAGGGGGGGCTGGTAGAGGTACAGTGCGATTGCAGCTCTTTCTCCGCGATCGCATAGACCAAAAATGCCCAGTTATTTTAAGTGTCAAAAACATAATGTTCATTACGGGATTTTACAAAAATTCATAAACCCTCTTCTTCTCCAAACCCCATAGACGACCTTTGCAGAGTTCATTCAACATAACCTCTTAGGTAAGTAATATCTAACTCGTTTTCTTCCATTTTCATCAACATTCATTAGATTCTAGGCCTAAAATCATGGAACTAAAGGGTAGAAATTGGGGTTTTGGGTAGAGTTAGGGCTTTTGGATATTTGGAAATTTGACCTTGTTTTGGGGTCGGATTTCAAAACTAATTATATATTCGTGCTCGTGGGGGAATGGGTGATCGGGTTTTGGTCCGAACCTCGTATTTTGACCAAGCGGGCCCAGGGTCGATTTTTGGATTTTTGGAAAGAATGATTGGAATTCTATAATTAAACTTGGGAATTGAATTGTTTAGCATTTATTGATATTATTGAGTCGATTATGTCTAGATACGATTGTTTCGGAGTCGGGTTCGAGAGGAAAAGCGGTGCTAGAGGCTTGATTTGGATTCTTGGAGCCGAGGTAAGTGTTTGGCCTAACCTTAGCTTGAGGGAATATGTGTTGAGTCTTAATTTCTATGTGATAATTCCCTGTCCAACGTATAGGTAAGGTGACGAGTACCTATATGTTGTGGTCAAGCATGCCTGTGAGTCGAATTCTATGATATATGTAGTTTTCACTGATATTCTCTGTGTTGTGAAGTAATTGTCATTCTGGAAGATATGCATTGAGGGAATATCATGTTGTAGAATATTATTTGATTATTCGTTCGGTTGAGGATTATTTGTTCAGTTGTACTTCTGAGTGAGATTGGTTATAGATGTGTCCCTTGCCGGGACAGTAGAATTCTTGTCGAACATTTCTGTGCATTTAAGGTTTCTTATTGTTGAATCTTCCTGTCAAATTGTTGCTTTTATATATGTTGTGCACGAGGGGACATTCCGTGCCGAGTGTTTGTGAGGTTATGCACGAGGGGACATTCCATGCGAAGTGATTATTTATTTATGCACGAGGGGACATTCCTTGCCGAGTGATTATTTATTTATGCACGAGGGGACATTCCGTGCGGAGTGATTATTTATTTATGCACGAGGGGACATTTCGTGCGGAGTGATTATTTATTTATGCACGAGGGGACATTCCGTGGCGAGTGTTTTATGAGGTTATAGCACGAGGGGACATGCCGTGCCGTTCTGTTTATTTATTAGTTCAAAGTTGTTAATTTCTGCTGTTATTTTATACATTTTAGTTATTATCTTGTTCTATCATTTCAGTGAATTGTTGCCCTTTTTCCCTAGCATGTTAATCCCATTTTTGTGCTTAACTGCTTATTTCTTGTCATTACTTTTTTATTATATTATTGAACTGCATAGGTATTCGTTATTTGTCGTGTCCTAGCCTCATCACTACTTCGCCGAGGTTAGGCTCGGCGCTTACTCAGTACATGGGCTCGGTTGTACTGATGCTACACCTGCGCTTCTTCATGCTGTGCAGATTACAACGTCAGACCTAGTGGACATTGAGCGAGGGAGTATCCTTCAGTCCACAGCAACACCGAGGTAGACCTGCAGGCATCCGCAGGCCTTGGTGTCACCATTTATCTCTTTCCTATCTGTCTTATCTTGTATTTCTAGACAGCTACATCTGTTTATTTCAGACTCTTGTTTTTAGAAATCTTAGACTGTCCGTGAAATTGTGAAACCAGTTCTGGGGGTTTATGTACAAAATTTCGTAATATTTATTATATTAAGTTGATAAATTCTTAGCTTCCGCATTCTTATTCAATTATTCACGCTTATTGTTTTTCTTATAGATATTATAAATGATGAAAATAGTAAATTTAACCAAAACGTTGGCTTGTCTAATGGTTCAACGTTAGACGCCATCACAGCCTGAAGGTGGGATTTCGAGTCCTGACAAGTTGGTATCAGAGCACTAGGTTGCTTAGGTCTCACAATTCATGGACAAACTTGGTAGAACGCGTGCTAATTGAGTTTCTATTCTATTCTCTCGCAGATGGCGAGAACGCGTGCTTCCTCATCTACCGATCAACAGCCCGATCCTCCTATTGCAGCTCCTACGAGAGGCCGAGGCTGTACTGGAGGCCGAGGCAGGGGCAGGGCTCAGCCTAGAGCAGCAGCCTAGTAGAGGACCCACAGGTAGACTTTCCCGGCGAGGTTCCTGCTCAGACGATTCCAGTTGGACCAGCTCAGGTCCCAGAGGGGTTCATTGCCACCACGATTCTTCAAGACGCTCTAGTCTGCTTAGTGGGCCTCATGGAGAGCGTGGCTCAGGCTGGTCTTCTTCCTACTGCACCAACCGTCTCTCAAGCTTGGGGGGGGCGGGCAGACTCCTACTACTCGCACACTAGAGCAGTTAGCCACTCAGTTCCAGACTCCAGCACCTCAGACAACTCGTGCATCTCAACAGGGTATTCTAGCACCGGCAGTTGAGGGAACAGCTATGTCTGCTGATGCCCTATGGAGATTAGATCGGTTCACCAAGCTATTTCCTACTACTTTTACTAGTGCAACATTAGAGGATCCCCAGGATTACTTGGATAGTTGCTATAAGGTTATTCGGAACATGGGCATCGTAGAGTACAATGGAGTTGATTTTTCCACATTCCATCTTTTTGGTACCGCCAAGATCTGGTGGAGGGACTATTGCTTGACCAGATCAGCTGGGTCTGCACATTTGTCTTGGGCTCAGTTCTCTGAGTTATTCTTGGGGAAGTTTCTTCCAGTTACTCAGAGTGAGGATCCTCGGAGGCAGTTTGAGCGTCTCCAGCAGGGATCTATGACTGTTACACAATACGAGACCAGGTTCATCACTTTGGCCCAACATGTTATCATGATACTCCCCACTGATTGAGAGAGAGTGAGGAGGTTTATTGAGGGTCTAGCTCAGCCTATTAGAATTCATATGGTTAGAGAGACAAGTAATGATATCTCTTTTCAGGATGTGGCCGATGTGGCCAGGCGTATTGAGATGGTCTTATCACAGGGCAGTGGTCAGGGGTCTGACAAGAGACCTCATAAATTTGGCCGATTCAGTGGTGCCTCATCTGGAGGCAGAGATTCCTTTGGCAGAGGTCATCCTCCTAGGCCCTTCCAGTGGGCGCTTTAGGTATCCCGCATTCCACCATCAGCCCCTATCAGTGCACCGCCGATTCAGAGCTTCCAAGGAGGTTATTCTGGTCGTCAGGGACAGTTTCAGGGCCAATATCCCCAGCAGCCGAGGTCTTGTTTCACTTGTGGTGTTGTGGGGCACATTTCTAGGTTTTGCCCTCGAGGTCCTGGTGGTTCTCAGTATCAGGTTTCCCGTGCTATGATTCCCGCACCAAGTGCATCCTCACCTCCTCAGCCAACTAGGGGTGGAGGTCGAGGTGCTAGAGGTGCTAGAGGTGGAGGCCAGACAGTTAGATGTGGAGGTCAGGCTATCAGAGGTAGAGGTCAGCCCGCAGTAGGTCGACCCAAAGATGTTCAAGTTGTAGGGGCTCCGCCCCGATGCTATGCTATTCCTGCCAGACCTGAGGCTGAGGTCTCTGATGCAGTTATTACAAGTATGGTTTCAGTTTGTAGCAGAGATGCTTCAGTTGTATTTGATCCGGGGTCTGCATTCTCCTATGTGTCTTCATATTTTTCTCCTTATCTGATTATGCCCTGTGATTCCCTGAGTACTCCGGTATATGTATCTACACCGATGGGTGATTCTATTGCGGTAGATCGAGTCTACCGTTCATTCTTAATGGTTATTGGTGGTCTGGAGACTTAGGTAGTTCTCCTGCTTCTTGATATGGTTGACTTTGATGTTATATTGGGGATGGATTGGTTATCTCCCTATCATGCTATCATGGACTATCATGCCAAGACCGTGACCTTGGCCTTACCGGGAGTACCTCGTTTGGAGTGGAGAAGGACTCCTAGTCATTCTTCCGGTAGAGTTATTTCATATATGAAGGCTCGGCGCATGGTCGAGAAGGGTTGTTTGGCCTATTTGGCATATGTTGGTGATTCTAATGCTGAGATTCCTTCTATGGAGTCTGTGCCCGTGGTTCGTGAGTTTCCAGAGGTATTCCCTGCTGACTTTCCGGGTATGCCACCCGAGAGGGATATTGACTTTTTCATTGAGTTGACTCCGGGCACTCAACCCATTTCTACTCCGCTGTATCGTAAGGCCCAGCCAGAGCTGAAGGAGTTGAAGGATCAGTTGTAGGATTTGTTGGATAAAGGCTTTATTAGGCCTAGTCTTTCTCTGTGGGGTGCCCCAGTGTTGTTTGTTAAGAAGAAAGATGGCTCAATGAGGATATGTATTGACTACCGGCAGTTGAACAAGGGTACTATTAAGAATAAGTATCCTTTGCCTAGGATTAATGATCTATTTGACCAGCTTCAGGGTGCTACAGTGTTTTCCAAGATAGACTTGAGATCTGGTTACCATCAATTGAGGATTAGGGCGTCTGATGTCCCTAAGACAACCTTTCGCACTCGGTATGGGCATTATGAGTTCTTGGTGATGTCATTCGGGTTGAAAAATGCCCCCGCTGCTTTTATAGAGTTGATGAACCGAGTGTTCAGGCCCTATTTGGACTCGTTTGTTATTGCTTTCATTGATGATATATTGATATACTCTCGCAACTGAGAGGAGCACGAGCAGCACCTTCGAGTCGTCCTCCAGACTCTAAAGGATAGTCAGTTGTATGCCAAATTTTCCAAGTGTGAGTTCTGGTTGAGTTCAGTTGCATTTTTGGGCCATGTTGTGTCAGCAGAGGGTATTCAGATGGATCCCAAGAAGATTTCAGCAGTCAGAGATTGGCCTAGACCCACCTCAGCTATAGAGATTCAGAGTTTCTTGGGCTTAGCAGGTTATTATCGCCGCTTTATGGATGGATTTTCATCTATTGCAGCCTCGAGGACCAGGTTGACCCAGAAAGGTGCCCAGTTCATGTGGTCAGATGAGTGTGAGGCGAGCTTTCAGAAGCTCAATACAGCCTTGACCACGACACCGGTGTTAGTTTTGCCCACAGGTTCAGGGCCTTATACCGTGTATTGTGATGCTTCAGGGGTTGGACTTAGTGCAGTGTTGATGCAGGATGGAAAGTTCATAGCTTATGCTTCACGTCAGTTGAAGGTTCAATAGAAGAACTATCCAGTTCATGATTTGGAGTTAGCAGCTATTGTTCATGCGTTTAATATTTGGAGGCATTATCTGTATGGGGTGCCATGTGAAGTGTTTACGGATCATAAGAGTTTGCAGTATATGTTCAAGCAGAAAGATTTGAATATGAGGCAGAGGAGATGGTTAGAGTTGTTGAAGGATTATGACATTACCATCTTATATCATCCGGGGAAGGCCAATGTAGTGGCCGATGCTTTGAGCCGGAAGTCAGCCAGCATGGGTAGTCATGCCTATCTATCATTTGGAGAGCGACCATTTTCTTTGGATGTTCAGGCTTTGGCCAACCGGTTTATGAGATTGGAGGTTTCTGAGACTGGCAGTGTTTTGGCCCATACTATGGCCCGTTCCTCATTGTATGTTCGTATTCGGGCCAGGCAGTATGATGATCTTCATTTATGTGTTGTTAGAGATACGGTCCGGCACGGAGGTGCCAAGCAGGTCATAGTTGATGATGAGGGAGTTTTGAGGATGCAGGATCGTATTTGTGTACCCGATGTTGATGGTATTCATGAGTTGATATTGCTAGGGGTGTGCATTCGAATCGGTTTATCGATAAATCAAATCGATTATTTGTTATCGGTTTATCGATATCAATTTATCGATTTATTGATTTCGATTTCGAAATTTTTCTTATCGAGTTATCGATTTCGATTTTTTCCTCTTCGGTTATCGGTTTATCGATAAACCGATAAGATATACTAAAAAGACAATTATACCCTTATCATCACATTCTCCTCCACATCACTGTTTGCAGAAAACAAAGAAGACGATTGAGAAGATAGTTTTTTGGCCTGTGAATATGACCTTAAATTGTTCTTGGCGTGCTGATGTATGGCTCGGATCGTGTAGTTCCACCTACAAATTCCTTGATCTTTCAGTGCTTCTACGACTCCCAAGCTATCTGCTATAATCCATGTTCTGCTTGTTGAACTCATTTTCCAATTTTGATTTCTTGAAACTTTGTTTTCTTGGTGCTAAGTTTTTTGAAGCTAAGGTTTAATTTACTGAAGAAGGTTAGTGCTTTTACAAAAAAAACTTGTTTTTATGTTGGTTGATTTACATCATTCTGCATCTTATTGTATATATAGGTACTTACTAAGCAAAACTGGAGACTTTAGTTGTGAATTCCTGTGGTTTTGGAGCATGATTTTCCGTATTTTGAGTTTGGTGTGCAGCTGTGATCGTACATTTTTGTCCTTGTATATATTTTTTGTCATGACAATGATTGGGGTGAAGTTGGTATTTCATTATTACTAACTGAGGATAGAGGGTCAGGTTAGTTGAAAGAGCACATAGATTTTTGTTGGATTACTTAACTGCCGGCTGGACTGGAGTTTACCCATATTTAAAGCTCAAGGGAATGAAGTTCAAATTAATGGAAAATAGAATTAGCCGTAATGATGTATTTTGTTTTTTTTACACCGTTGGAGTATTGATGGCATACATTTGATCCCTTACTTTAGTTTCGTTGCATGTGCTTATTGACACAATTTTTATGTTATAAACAGTGTTCGTCTTAGTTTAGCTTCTTTTGTCCATATTAGTTAGGCGTGTTTATACGATATACTTTCCGTGCAATCCCCCAAAAATAGATAAATCGAAATCGAAAAAATCGAAACCTTATTGAAACGATAACGATAAGCATATGTACAAATCGATAATCGATAAGTAATTATCGATAATGGTCAAAATCGAATCGATAAATCGAATGCATACCCCTAGATATTGCAGGAGGCCCATAGTTCCTGGTATACCATTCATCCGAGCGCCGCAAAGATGTACCAGGACTTGCGGCAGCATTATTAGTGGCGGAGGATGAAGAAGGACATTGTGGCATATGTAGCTCGATGCTTGAACTGTCAGAAGGTTAAGTACGAGCACCAGAGACCTGGTGGTTTGATGCAGCAGATTGAGCTTCCCGAGTGGAAGTGGGAGAGTATTACCATGGATTTTGTAGTTGGTCTCCCATGGACTTAGAGGATGTTTGATGCGGTGTGGGTCATTGTGGATAGGCTGACCAAGTCAGCACACTTCATTCCAGTATCAGGTTCGTATTCTTCGGAGAGGTTGGAAAAGATCTACATGGAGGAGATTGTACGCTTGCATGGTGTGCCCGTGTCTATTATATCTGACTGAGGTACTTAGTTTACCTCCCATTTATGGAGAGTATTTCAGCGTGAGTTGCGCACACGGGTTGCTTTGAGCACAACGTTTCATCCTCAGACTGACGGGCAGTCAGAGCGTACTATTCAGATTTTGGAGGATATGTTGCGGGCATGTACCATTGACTTTGGAGGTTCATGGGACCAGTTTTTGCCTTTAGCTGAGTTTTCCTACAAGAACAGCTATTAGTCGAGCATTCAGATGGCTCCATACAAGGCGTTGTATGGTAGGCGTTGTCCGTCGCCAGTTGGGTGGTTCGAGCCGGGAGAGGCTAGATTGTTGGGTTCAGAGTTAGTCCAGGATGCCTTGGACAAGGTAAAGATCATTCAGGATAGACTTCGTACAACTCAGTCCAAGTAGAAGAGTTATGCAGACCGTAGAGTTCGTGATTTTTCATTTATGATACGAGATCAAGTATTGCTTCGAGTGTCGCCCATGAAGGGCGGGATGAGGTTCGAAAAGAAGGACAAGTTGAGCCCTAGGTACATTGGTCCATTTGCGATTCTTGATAAGGTAGGGGAGGTGGCCTAAAGACTTGCTTTGCCACCGAGTTTATCAGCCGTGCATCCGGTGTTTCATGTATCCATGCTTTGGAAGTATGTTGCCGATCCCTCTCATGTACTTTACTTCAGCAGTGTCCAGTTGGACAAGGATTTGACTTATGAGGAGGAGCCGGTAGCCATATTAGCTCGGCAGGTTCGTCAGTTAAGATCGAAGAGTTATCCTTCGGTTCGTGTTCAGTGGAAAGGTCAGCCTGTTGAGGCAGCTACCTGGGACTCCGAGTCCGATATGCGGAGCCGATATTCCCATCTTTTCCCCGATTCAGGTACCTTTCTATGTCCGTTCGAGGACGAACGTTTGTTTTAGAGGTGGAGATTGTGACGACCCACAAGGTCATCCTGGGTAATTTTAGCTAAATCTGTGTTTCGAGGCCATGAAAGCCTCCTTTTATCTCACCTCGATGTGTGTGCGCAGCCCGGGCGCATAACTGGGAAGCCGTTATGTGGAAAATTGATAAAATGATAATTTTATAATAATTATTTGAATAAAGTTGACTTTGGTCAACATTTTTGGTAAACGGTCCCGGACCCGTGATTTGATGGTCCCGAAAGGTCCGTAGGGAAATATGGGACTTGGGCGTATGCCTGGAATCGAATTCCGAGGTCCCAAGTCCGAGAAATGAATTTTTAAAGAAAATTGTTTTCTGAAAAATATAAAGGCTTTCGAAAATGAAATTTGATGTGTAACTTGGGTTATCAGGCCCGTATTATGGTTCCGGAGCCCGGAACAGGTTCAATATGTTTTATATGAGTATCTGTGAAATTTGGTAAGAAACGGACTTAGTTTGACGTGATTCAGACTAAAAATGGAAATTTTGAAGCTTAAGAAGTTTTGGAGAATTTTTATAGATTTTGAGGTTTAATTCGTTGTCTTTGATGTTAATTTGGCATTTTATTGCTCGAATAAGTCCGTAGGATGTTTTTGAGGTTGTGTGTACATTTGGTTTTGAGCCCCGAGGGCTCGGGTGAGTTTCAGGTAGGTGTCGGAGTGCAAAACTTAGGAAAACTTCTGGTGTTTATGTTGTTTGCTGGTGTCTGGTGTGTTACACTATGCGATCGCATATGTATAGTTGTGATCGCATAGTTTTGAGGAGGGGAGGGGTCAGTTACTCTATGAGATCGCATAGGTGGATCTGCGACCGCACAGGTATAGGAGAGTCGGGGGGGCTAGTAGAGGTACAGTGCGACCGCACCTAATGGTCTGTGATCGCGTAGGGTGGGGTCTGTAGAGCTTTGTGATCGCACATGCTTCTTTGCGATCGCGTAGTTTAAATTGTTTCTTTTATATATGTTGTGCACGAGGGGACATTCCATGGTGAGTGTTTGTGAGGTTATGCACGAGGGGACATCCGTGCCGAGTGATTGTTTATTTATGCACGAGGGGACATTCTGTGCCGAGTGATTATTTATTTATGCACGAGGGGACATTCCTTGCGGAGTTATAATTTATTTATGCACGAGGGGACATCCCGTGACGAGTGTTTTGTGAGGTTATAGCACGAGGGGACATGTCGTGCCGTTCTGTTTATTTATTAGTTCAGAGTTGTTAATTCCTGCTGTTATTTTATACATTTATGTTATTATCTTGTTGTGTCATTTCGGTGAATTGTTGCCCTTTTTCCCTAGCATGTTAATCCCATTTTTGTGCTTAATTGTTTATTTCTTGCTGTTACTTCTTTATTATATTATTGAACTGCACAGGTATTCGTTATTTGTCGTGTCCTAGCCTCGTCACTACTTCACCGAGGTTAGGCTCGGCAATTACTCAGTACATGGGGTCGGTTGTACTGATGCTACACCCGTACTTATTTATTTTGTCCAGATTATAACGCCGGACTCAGTGGACATTGAGCGAAGAACTATCCTTCAGTCCACGGCGACACCGAGGTAGACCTGCAGGCGTCCGCAGGCCTTGGCGTCACCATTTATCTCTTTCCTTTCTGTCTTATCTTGTATTTCTAGACAGCTACATTTATTTATTTCAGACTCTTGTTTTTAGAAATCTTAAACTGTCCGTGAAATTGTGAAACCAATTGTGGGGTTTATGTATGGAATTACGTAATATTTATTATATTAAGTTGATTAATTCTTAGCTTCCACATTCTTATTCAATTGTTCACGCTTATTGTTTTACTTATAGATATTATAAATGAAGAAAATAGTAAATTTAACCAAAATGTTGGCTTGTCTAACGGGTTCAACGTTAGACGCCATCACACCCTGAGGGTGGGATTTCGGGTCGTGACATGATCTCACGAACTCAAATACATAATTTAGTACCAATTCCTTAATCAATTTTGTAGTCAAATCTCATTTTTACCAACTCTAGGTTCCAACAAAAATCCAACAAATTTTCTCTTAATTTCATGTTAAATCTACCCATAATCTGTGTATTTAACTCAAAAATTGATAGAATCCACTTGCCTTGTGATGCATGGTAAGAATCTCCTTCATAAAAGCTCCCAAAGACCGGCCAAACCAAGAGAGAAGTGAGGGAAATGAGACTAAGTCCCGTAATAAATTCAAGTCTGCCCAGCTATTTCAGCACCTGTTGTCACGACCCAAAATTCACTATAGGCCGTGATGGAACACAACGCCGTTATTAGGCAAGCCAACGGTGAACTATCACGTAAATTGTTCTTTTTATTACTTTCGAAACCATGAACTTTTATTAAGTAAGAAAATTTACACCTTTAAAATACACAGGTACATACATAATTAGTGTTGCACAAAATAAAATGTGGTAATAATATGCAAATGCATAAGCATCCATTAGAATATCCCCAAAATTTGGTGCCACAAGTGCATGAGCATCCATTAGAATATCCCCAAAATTCGGCGCCACAAGTGCATGAGCATTTACTAAGGTGTACAACAATAATACAACATTTGTCTGGAATGTACATAAGACAGGATAAAGTAAATAGTATGATGGAGACTCTGTGGGATGTGGTATGTAGCCTAGAATACAGCTCACCATAATGTCTCCTTAACAGCTGCGCCTATGCGACTAGATGTCCACCCAAGAACTTGTCAGATCCTGTTGTGCAGAAGTGTAGCATGAGTACGTAAATCAATGCGTACCCAGTAAGTATTTAGCCTAACCCAAGAGAAGTAGTGACGAGGGGACGACATCGACACTTCCTAAAAGTCCAATAAAGCAGTATACTAAACCCTAAACTGATATGAAACACAACATAATAGTGGGATAACACGGTAACCAACATAATCTTTACAAAAATTCTTTTAACGATATAAATTTCTCAATCTCGTGTTCTATCTCAACAACTTAGAAAATATTAAGTGCCTATCAAATGAATAAAGAATACCATATGAAATCAAAGGCATAAGTGGAAGGATTATCTTGTGAATATTCGGATTTCTAGCGATATAACGCACGATTATGCTGAGGTCGACGACCCAATCTAGAATAACATGTACACTTCCGAGGGTCGAGCGGCATGAACCAAAGATGCATCTATTATACTGTCGTTGCGTTCGGCCTGCCCCATAAGAAAAGAAGAAACTTATCAAATCACGAGGCACGTGCTTACAACACGATTACACGTGTATAATAGTGAATATACCATATATATATACACACACACACACACACGCATGTGTAACGACCTGGCCGGTCGTTTTGAGAGTTAGTGCCCCGATCCCCTGATAACTGCTTCTCCTATGTCTTATTATGTTAATGAAACTTATCAAATCACCGAGGCACGTGCTTACAACACAGATACACGTGTATAATAGTGAATATACCATATATATATATATATATATATATATATATATATATATATATATATATATATATATATATATATATACACACACACACGCACGTGTAACGACCTGGACGGTCGTTTTGAGTGCCCCGATCCCCTGATAACTGCTTCTCCTATGTCTTATTATGTTAATGAAACTTGTCGGAACATTGGGTGATGAAAATTGGAGTGTTTTTGGACATATAGTCCTTTAAGGTGAGTTTTGACCTTAGAAATTGGACCGTAGCGGGAGCTGTGTGAAGACCGATCCGGAATAGAAATCCATCAACTCCGTTAGCTCAGTTGGGTGATTTCGGGGTTGGGAGCGTGTTCAGATTGTGTTTCAGAGGTCGGATGTAGATTTAGGCTTGAATTGGCGAAAGTTAGATTTTCAGCAATTTCAGCCGATAGGTGAGATTTTGATACCGGACTCAGAATGGAATTCCGAAAGCGACAGCAGGTCCGAAATGTCATTTATGACCTGTGTGCAAAATATGAGGTAATTCAGACGAGTTTAGACGTGGTTCAGCGTTGAGAGTGAATTCTTGAAAATTCCTAAGTTCTTAGGCTTCAATCTATGCATATTTGATTAGTTTGATGTTATGGGAGGTGTTTTTAAGGCTCGACTAAGTTTGGATAGGGATTGGGACCAGTTGGTGGCTTTGGTTAAGGTTTCGGGGGCTTCGGGGTTGTTTCGGATGCCTATCGAGAAGTTTGGAAATTTTATAGAGTGCTGAATCAGACCTGTATCTGATGTTCCGCACCTGCGATGGAATTTCCGCAGGTGCGAGCACGCAGGTGCGGGACTTATGTCGTAGGTGCGAAACTCGAGTGGCCTGGTCAGGGATCGCAGGTGCGACCTGGGCTCCGCAGGTGCGGAACCGCAGGCGGGACCTTTCTATCGTAGGTGCGGTCCCAGGTCCTTTAAGTGATTTTCCGCACCTGCGATGGAGTTTCTGCAGGTGCGGTGAAAGGGACCGCAGGTGCGAGACCATTGTGTGTATATTCCAAAAATCCGAGGGTTCATGTTATTTCACCATTTTTGAGTTGTGGGAGCTCGGGAGAGATGATTCTTGGAGGCTTTTACATCTGGGCATTTTAGGTAAGTTATTCCTAACCATCCTAGGTTCATTTCCATGAT
This sequence comes from Nicotiana undulata, assembly GCA_005239495.1. NCBI lineage: Eukaryota > Viridiplantae > Streptophyta > Magnoliopsida > Solanales > Solanaceae > Nicotiana > Nicotiana undulata. The sequence goes on from ML262265.1 coordinate 71,340, forward strand.
TCTAGTCTTCAATTCCACCCTTAAATTCGAGATTTTTGAGTTGAAATTGGGGAAAATTGGAAGAAACTTCCTAAACCAATTTTTGGGGGTTTGATTGAGTATTTGACCTCCGATTTGAGAGATTTTCATATGGTTAGACTCGTGAGTGAATAAGGATCCAGAAAATATAAATTTTACCCGACCTCGAGACGTGGGACCGAGGGGAATTTTGGTCAAATTTTCTAATTTTGCGTATTAGTTCCGAATTATTTAGTTATTTTGATTTCTTGAATTTATATTTACATTATACCATTGAATTGAATAGATTTGGGCCACTCGGAGTTGGATACTCGTGGCAAGAGTGTGATTATTGATTGAATTGCACAATCAAGGTAAGTGGCTTGCCTAACTTTGTGTTGGGGAATTTCCCTTAGGCATTTTAAACTAATTTTTGCTATAAAACCCCGTGTACGTGAGGTGACGAGCGCGTGCACGGGATATTTTCACAGAAGTTCCATATTTTCTTTCTACACAATGCCTCATTTTCAATTCTATTATCACTGTTATCGGTTGAACTGCATAATAACTTAAGATTTTACCCTGGTAAATTGATTTCTAACTGGTTTTCCAATCGTTACTATTATTTGAAACTAATTTAATAATTTTACTCCGGAATTTCTAATTGACTTTCTTAAACCTTAAACCTTCGCTATTTTGAGATTTACCTTATATTACGTACATACATAAGGATTGCGGGCAGAGACCTGAGCCTTTCCCTCATACTGCATTGCATACAGGGACTGCGGGTATAGACCTGATCCTTTCCCTCATACTGCATTGCATACATAGGGATTGCGGGTAGAGACCTGAGCCTTTCCCTCATACTGCATTGCATACATAGGGATTGCGGGTAGAGACCTGAGCCTTTCCCTCATACTGCATTGCATATAGGGACTGTGGGCATAGAGCTGAGCCTTTCCCTCATACTGCATTGCATACATAGGGATTTGCGGGTAGAGACCTGAGCCTTTCCTCATACTGCATTGCATACATAGGGACTGGGGGCATAGACCTAAGCCTTTCCCTCATACTGCATTGCATTGTGCCTTTACCTTTCTTATTGAGCTTATATATATTGCGTTGATCTGATGCACTTAACTATACCGTCTCTCGCTAGCCTTTACTTAGAAATTCTGTTAACTATTACCTATTTTATTTACTTGTTCACTATATCTGTTATTTGCAAATCTCAGTAGAGCCTCAACCTGACCTCGTCACTACTTGACTAGGGTTAGGCTTGGCACTTACTGAGTACCGAATGTGGAGTACTTATTCCCTTCTGCGCATGTTTTTTCCATGTGCAGTTCCAGGTCCCAGTACGCAGTATCACCGTTAGCCAGCAGCCAGTGCCAGGAGACTAGAAGTATAATCTGCAGCGTCTGCAGATCTCTGAGTCCCCTCCCTATCTTAGTGTAATTAGATATTGAGGCGTAGAGTCAGCTTGTGATGTATTGATGATATTCCGGGTCTTGGGTGTAGCAAACTGTAATACCAAGCAACATAGAGTATTACTGTGGCTTTAGTTCATTTTTATTACTGTCTTCGCTTGCTATCTTAGATTCTTGTTGAATAAATAGGCTTACCTAGTCGTCTAGATTAGGTGCCGTCACGAGACCCAGTCAGAGGGAGAATTGGGTCGTGGCAGCACGTTTCCAAATCAATTTCAGTTTATTAAGCTAGCAAAATGAGTCCAAACAATTCAAATATTACATGATAAGGCTATAATTTAACAATTTATAACAACTCCCAATTGCCACGAACCCAAATATATAATTTATTCCTAATTCCATGTCCAATTTCGTGGTAAAAATCCAAAATACCAAAATTTAGGTTTTCCACCAAAAATCTCACAATTTCTACCCATTTTCATGTTTAAATACATATATAACTCGTGTTATTAGCTCACAATGTGTAGAAGCTCCTTACCTCAAATTAGAAGATGAAGTTGGCTCCTCCAAATCGCCCAAGCAAGAGAGGAATGTCACGACCCAAAATTCCCACCGTCGGATGACCATGAGATAATGAAGACCCAAGGTTTCCGGTGAGAAACCAACCGGAGAGGGTGGATGGAACTCATCGGAGAAGGAGAAGTCAGTGAGACTTTTAGAGAGAACTAGAGCATCACAGAGAGAGATAGAGAGAAAGTGAGTCGTGAAGAATGAAGGTCTGGGGGGTAGGTCATAGGATTAATTATGGTAACTAATAATCTAGGCCGTTGATTCAAATTGATCAACGACTCAGATTGATCAAGGGGTTGGGCCGGGTAGGAATTGGGTTTGGGCTGGGTAAATTGGGTTAATAAATCAAGTGGGGCTGGGGTTAAAAATTGGCTAAGTTTTAAATAGGAAATAGGCCAAATGTTAAATACCCAATTAAAATAGAATAATTAATTAATTAAAATAGCTAATAATCGCGTAAAATAAAATTAAGACCAAATAAATGAAATTGAGAAGATTAACTAGCGTAAAAAATATAAAAATGATCAATTACAGATTTTATAAACGATATAAACGTACATTTGTGTCATTATTGCAAAATTGCTATAATTAACCAAATGATGCCAATCATTGGCTAATTTAGGGAATAATTAAATCCTAAATGAATTGAATAGGATTATGAATAATATATTGAGTAAGAAAATGTCTGGAAATTATTTATAACACCGTTTATTCATAATTATAGAATAGAAAACATTAAATAAACAGGAAAATAATTTGATAAAAATACGAAAAGTTATGGGAAAATATCAATTACTTTAAGGAGTGATTTTGAAGGTACATATGTAAATTTGGAAATAATATGAGTAAAAATTGGGTATCAACAGCTTCCCTTCTTTACCCGGGAAAGATGAAAGAGTTGTCGGGTAAAGATGTGATGGCCAATTTTGACCGAATGGAAATTGGATGAGAGATTCAGGCCGCACCCTGGTTTCTGAGTTGCCTACATATCCCTGGTTTTACAGGAATCAGGCCGTATGTAGTTCAGGAAGTACCGGTGAAGTATACCGGTGACGCTTGACAAGAACAGACGCAAGGTGCGAGGTAAGGTAAAAATAGGAAGGTTTATGGGGTCGTTTTAGAGAACTGGAGCGGTCTGCTCCTGCCTAGCTGGCTGTCCTGGCCGGATTACCTGCAAACAAATGACAAGCGTATATTGTGCGTAATTTAAACATGATGCAGATTCGCGTTGGACTATGAATGCTGTCTTCGGACGGTTGAGGATGACGTCCTTAGACCATGATGTCCTGGGCCATGAATCGCTTGATGCGCGATTCGCATGCTATGAAATGATGTTCTCGGGCCATGAGGATGGTGCCTCCAAACCATGATGCCTTTGAATAATGATATGCAAGTTGAATAAATAGATCCCCGGGCCATGAAATGATGTTCTCGGTCCATGAAGATGGTGCCTCTGAATGATGACGCCCTTGGACAAGTTGGCGATATTTCGGCCCATGAAAATATGCAGTAGCATGATTTTAACAAGACACAACTTAGTCTTGCGAAATTAGAAAGGGCAGAGCTTAGCCCGAAAGGAAGCAAAAATAAGTAACAACATGAAAAGTGGTTGCTTTGAAAAGTAAATGAGAGGTAGCATGGAACCTCGGAAGGCAGAATGGTAGCCTTATACAATATAGGAGATAAAATGCGGAGAGAGGTAGCGTAGAACCTCGGAAGGTAGAATAGTAGCCATATGTAATGCAGTAAATGAAAATGAAAAGGGAGGTAGCATGGAACCTCGGAAGGCAGAACAGTAGCCTTATGCAATGCAGGAAATAAAATGCAGAAGGAGGTAGCGTGGAACCTCGGAAGGCAGAACAGTAGCCTTATGCAATGCAGGAAATAAAATGCAGAAGGAGGTAGCGTGGAACCTCGGAAGGCAGAACAGTAGCCTTATGCAATGCAGGAAATAAAATGCTGAAGGAGGTAGCGTGGAACCTCGGAAGGCAGAATAGTAGCCTTATGCAACGTAGGAAATAGAATGCAGAAGGAGGTAGCATGGAGCCTCGGAAGGCAGAATAGTAGCCTTATGCAATGCAGGAGATAAAATGCAGAGAGGGAGGTAGCGTGGAACCTCGGAAGGTAGAACAGTAGCCTTATGCAATGCAGAAAAAAATGAAAATGCAGAGGGAGGTAGCGTAGAACCTCGTAAGGCAGAATAGTAGCCTTATGCAGGGAGTAAAATGATAGTAAGAGTTTTAGCTGGTGATGAACTACGGTGATACGATTGTTGCGAATAAAGCGTTGTTTTGCGATGATAATAAGCGTCGGCATGTGCGACGAGTTTGAGAGAGGGTCTTTGAGAGGTATACGTCCTGCGGGGGATAATAATATGTTTAGGGCTTTCGCCGTCTTCGTGCCTGCATCCAAAGAAAAATTGTGAGTTCTGTAAAGGGGAAAGGTCAGTTCGCATTCCCGCTGGCTTTGCTTGGCTCGCTCGCTTGATCATGATATATCATTGGGGTAGCGTTTGCTAAACAAGCTGTTCCAAGAAGGTATGCATGATTTTGAAAAGATACAATATAATCATATAATTTAAAATATTTTTAGGTGAACCGACGACTGTGACGCGGTTCGAGACATTGCAACTTTTCCTCCCACGGAAATTTGAGGGTCCTCCTCAAAATTCTTCCCCGGTTTGATGGGTGAATACGTCTGGCGGTTGCTTGTGCGGCGATTGGCTAAACTTGCTTCAGAATTTTGAGGGCCCGGTTTCCATTTGTGGGGAAAAATGAGATTTTTATTAAATTGTGACCGAACCCATAAAGCTGCCTACGTATCCCCTCTTAAATGGGAATCAGGTCAGGCGTAGTTCAATTTACAACATTGAGGAAAGAATAAAGAGTTACACATAGTAGCGCTTGACCGCATCTGAGTTGATTGGTTTAGGCCAAATTTCTCCATCCATTTCTGCGAGTATAAGTGGTCCTCCTGTCAGCACTCTATGAACCATGTATGGAACCTTCCAGTTGGGAGAAATTTTTCCTTTGGCTTCATCCTGATGTGGAAAGATTTTCCTTAACACCAGCTGCACCGGTGTGAATCGTCTCGGCTTGACTTTCTTGTTGAAGGCTCGGGTCATCCTTTTCTGATATAATTGGCCATGACATATTGCATTCATTCTCTTCCCGTCTATGAGGTCTAGTTGTTCATAACAGCTCCTTACCCATTCTGCGTCGCTGAGCTCAGCTTCTTGTATGATTCTCAAAGATGGAATCTCAACCTCGGCAAGTATAACAGCCTCTGTACCGTAAACCAACAGATAAGGAGTTGCCCCAGTTGACGTGCGAACTGTGGTACGATACCCCAACAAAGCAAATGATAATTTCTCATGCCATTGCTTATGCCTTTCTATCATTTTTCTCAGTACTTTCTTGATGTTCTTGTTGGAAGCCTCAACGGCTCCATTCATCTAGGGTCTGTATGTTGTGGAGTTCTTGTATTTGATTTTTAATATTTCGCACATGGCTTTCATCAAGTCACTGTTGAGGTTAGATCCATTATCGGTGATGACTGATTTTGGAACTCCGAACCGACAAACAATATGGTCGCGGACGAAATACGCCACGACTTTCTTAGTAACTGCTTTGTAGGATGCTGCTTCGACCCACTTGGTGAAGTAATCAGTGGCAACCAAAATGAACATGTGTCTGTTAGAGGCGGCATGCTCGATTGGTCCAATAACGTCCATGCCCAGGCGACGAATGGCCACGGTGAACTTGTTGCATCAAGCTCACTTGGAGGTACCTTTATCATATCCCCATGTATCTGACATCGGTGACACTTTCGTACATACCGGATGCAGTCTGTTTCCATGGTCATCCAGAAATAACCAGCTCGGAGTATCTTCTTTGCCAAAACAAAACGGTTCATATGTTGGCCGCATGTCCCTGCGTGAATTTCCTCCAATAATTGTGATGCTTCCTTTGCGTCAACACACCTTAATAGCCCCAAATCAGGAGTCCTCCTATAAAGGATTCCTCCGCTGTGAAAGAAATTATTGGATAATCTCTGAAGTGTGCGTTTCTGAGTGGTATTTGCAAGCTCTGGGTATTCTCCTTTTGCCAAAGTACTCCTTGATATGATGGAACCAAAGATTTCCGTCTGCTTCTTCTTCGACATGGGCACAGTAGGCGGGCTGATTGTGGATTTTCACCGGAATAGGATCAATGAAATTCTTATCTGGATGCGAGATCATGGATGACAAAGTAGCAAAAGTATCAGCGAACTCATTCTGGATTCTGGGGACATGCTGAAATTCTACCTTTGCGAATCTCTTTCTCAGCTCCTGTACATGATGTAGATATGGCAATATCTTGGAATTCTTGTCGCCCATTCTCCTTGTACCTGGTGTACCATTAAGTCTGAGTCACCAAAATAACATCATAAACAACGAATTTAATCCCAAAATCAATGAAAATTTCCAAAACTTCACAAATATCAAACTTTGCATTTACGGGTTCGAATCACGTCAAATGACTTCTGTTTCTTACCAAACTTTACAGACATGACATAAATATTATATCGGACCTGTACTGAGCACTGGAACCAAAATACGGGCCCGATACCACAGGTTTCACATATACTTAGACTTTCAAAAATCATTTATATTTTCAGAAAACAATTTCTTTCAAAAATTCATTTCTCGGACTTAGGACCTCAAAATTCGATTCCGGCATACGCCCAAGTCTCATATTTTCTTACGGACCATCCGTAGTGACCATCAAATCATGGTTTCGGGTCCGTTTACCAAAAATATTGACCAAAGTCAACTTAATTCAAATTTCCAAAATACAATTATCATTTTCCTCAGTTTTTCACATAAAGGCTTCCCAACTACACGCCCGGGATGCGCATGCAAATTGATGTGAGATAAACTGAGGTTTTCATTACCTCGGAACACAGAATTGACTAGAAATACGCGGGATGACCTTTTGGGTCATCACAAGGTATGAGTGTGAGTAAAAATCCCGATTCAGCAACATATATTCTGCCCAGGCATTTTCGCATCTACTGGCACCCCAGACGCACCTACTACATCAATCACTACACACTGTACCAAAACTTAATCATGCACCTATTCTGAAATCACATCATGCACGCACCACATAAGTTGTTTACCCATAATAACATCTTCGACCACAATAGTTGCAATTTCACGAATTTGATGCCTACAATACGCCTCTTAGGCCGCTATTAAGGAACTAAGTATTTCGATTTGAACGTGAACCCTTCTAAACCCAAACAAACCATTCCAAAAGTCACAAAACAATAAAGTCACATAGGAGAAGTCTTAATTAGGGGAACGAGTATAAAACAAATAGAGCGTCGATCGAGTCGTTGCATTCTCCAAGAAATGTTTGTATATATATATAGAGAGTTAATCCATTTTGGCAATAGATTATACTAGCATGTAAATACAGGAAAAACTAATTTTTTTTTCCATTTATATATGAATTGTTGAATTCTCTTTATAAAATATTATAATATAATAGTAAGTTAAATGATAGCAAAATCTCTATTAGCTCGCAGGTTCTAATTCCAGGTGTCTGTCACAATGCAATATTGTCATTCCAAAGAGGAAAAAACTATCTGATGTACTTTCACGAAATTTATTATTTATTGATACTCCAAATAAAATTTAGTCAAAGTTTTAGCTAGCGTTTGGTTAAAGATTCTCAAATTTGTTTTAAGAAGTTATTTAGGTAAAGTTTGATTTTGAAAAATGAAAATATGTTTGGCCAAATTTTTTAAAATATAATTCACTTTAAAAAAAAAAAAATTAAATGTGATTTATACCCATAACTTCTAAAAACTATCAAAAATACCCAAAAATATCAAACAAATAAACTTGCTAATCCTGTATATGTAGAACCTTCATCGATGCCATTCATTATCATTATCACATCATAGTTCTCACCATAGATAAGTTTTGCATAAAATTATCATTTTTATAATGAACTACACAATACACTATCCCAAAATCATAGCCTGATATTTTAATATCAACTACTAATCACACAACTACTAGCCATTATAGTTTGTTAAATTATAATAATATTACAAGATCCATCAGTCCAAAAGAAAATGATAGTAATTAGCTGGTGGATTAGTTGGGTCATAATATATGGTGGACTTTTTTGTAACATACAAAAATTTGGGGTTCTTTGACAGCCTTTTGAGTTATGTAAATAATGTCGAACTCGCTCAGCAGGATTTGCCACTTGGCTAGCTTGACAGTGGGCATGGGCTTCTGAAAGATGTACTTTAGTGAATCCATCCTGGATATGAGGTATGTGGTGCAGGCACAGAAGTAATGCCTTAGCTTCTGGGCGACCCAAGTCAAAGCACAACAAGTGCGTTCCAATAAAGAATACCAGGCCTCATACGGAGTGAACTTCTTGCTGAGGTAGTAGATTGCTTGCTCCTTTCTTGCTGTTTCATCATGTTGCCCAAGAACGCAACCGAAAGCTCCATCCAGTACCGCCAGGTAGATTAATAGAGGTCTACCTGGCTCAGGTGGTACCAAAACTAGCGGTGTTGACAAATACTCCTTGATCCTGTCAAAAGCCTTTTGACAATCCTCGGTCCACTTGTTTGTGGCATCCTTCTTTAGTTGTAACGACCCGGTCTGTCATTACATAAAACCTGCATTTTAATTGTCGTTATTGACTTGTTATAGATTGGTTATACTGTATTTGATGTATTAGAGTTGATAGGCTTGAAATCGAATGGTTGTAGTAAGAGTTCAGTCAATTAGCCTTTAAAAATTAGCCTTAAAATGGAAAAAGTCAACTAAGAGTTGACTTATTGGTAAACGACCTCAGAATGCGAATTTTATGGCTCGGATAGCTTCGTTAGGTGATTTGGGACTTAGGAGTGTGCCCGGAATAATTTTGCAATGTCCGGTGTAGAATTAGGCTTGAATGGGCGAAAGTTAGTCTTTGGCGATTATCGGTCGGCAATGGAAAATAAGCAATCAGGGTCGGAATGGAATACCGGAAGTTGGAACAAGTTTGTAATATCATTTTTCATATGTGTGCAAAATTTCAGGTCAATCGGATGCATTTTGGATAGTTTCGGCATCGTTGGTAGAATTTAGAAATTTCAAAGTTCATAGGCTTGAATTCAATCTGATTTAGTGTTTTTGCGTTGTTTTTGGTGATTCGAAGGCTCGACTAAGTTTGTGTGATGTTATGGGATGTGTTAGTATGTTTTAGTTGAGGTCTCGAGGGTCTCGGGTGAGTTTCAGGGTGGTTTCGGGCCATTTCTAGTTGCTGGTTTTTGGCTTCAGGGTGTACAGTGCGATAGCACTGATTTGGATGCGTTAGCACAGAGAAAATTTGGAAAAATCTAATTGTGTTGTGCGATCTAATTGTCCCGACTTTGGAAGCTTATAACTCACAATCTATAAGGAATTTGAAGATGATCCAAAAAGGAAAATTGTAGCTCTAGATTTCTAGTTTTCAGAAAGTTAAGCCAGTTGTAATATGGAGTTTTTTTTACAAAAAGTTATAACTATTATACTAGAGGCTATCCAGAAGAGTTGGAGAAGGCTGTTGGAAAATTGTTCAGTGCTATCGCACCTGAGGGGCTGCGATCGCACTGAGTAAAATAGGGCAGGTGAAAATTGTTCAGTACCATCGCACCTGAGGGGCTGCGGTCGCACTGACTATGGAGTTTTTTTTACAAAAAGTTATAACTATTATACTAGAGGCTATCCGGAAGAGTTGGAGAACGCTGTTGGAAAATTGTTCAGTGATATCGCATCTGAGGGGATGCGATCGCACTGAGTAAAATAGGGCAGGTGAAAATTGTTCAGTGCCATCGCACCTGAGGGGCTGCGATCGCACTGAGTATTGACCTGGAGCGTATTTAAATATTTCCTCCGCGACTTAAACCCTCTTTTTCACCATTGTTGTACGGAAAAGAGCTCTTGGGGGCGATTTTGAAGAGGGAAATTTTTGTTCTTCATAGAGGTAAGTGTTCTAGTCATTAAAACTCGATTATGGGTGATTATAGAGCATAAAACCAGTGTAAATTCATGGAAAATCAGTAGAAAAATTGGGTTTTAGGGCTTGAGATTAAGAGACCTTTAGGGGTTGATTTGAGGGGTCAAACGGACTCCGATTTTGGTGTTCTTTATATGTAAGGACACGTGAGAGGACGAAGAACACTTTTCTATAAAAAAAATTCTGAGTTTTGGGATGCGGGCCCGGGGGTCAGATTTTGACCGGTTTCGGATTTTTTAGTTAAATTCGATATTTTTCAATTGGAATTCGTTCCTTAAGCATATATTGATGATAAAAATCTGAACTTGGTAGATTTGGAGCGTTCAGAGGTTGATTCAAGAGGCAAGCGTGTCGCAGAATAGTTTTCAGGCTAGTTTTGAGGTAAGTAATGTCTTGAAATCCTGTCCTGAGGGTATGAAACCCCGAACTATGCACCCTTTCACGGGTTTTGAAATGAAAAGGTAGAAACTTTGGAAACATCTTTCCTATTTAGGCGACTATTGAGTTGAGAAACCGATTTTTATGCCTTTGCTTAATTAGTATTTACATATTACGATATGTTTTGGGCTGTAAGCCGTGTTTGGGGCCTAGTGCCGATATGTTTACCCCTTGGGGGACTGTTTTACTGTGTTTCCTCACTTGATATGTTATGAATTACACCCAGTCTTTTCTTGATAAATTGTTTTGACACTCAGAGTATTTTGATACTATTTATTGAAGAAAATGAAACACTGCTTTGGGTCGAGAACCCGGTTTGTATATGGCCTAAGGGAAAATTGAGAATGTCTGACTGAGTGAGGATTCAGGCCTATATTGTGAGGAGGCTTCCAGGCCTTTGAGAGAGGTGAGGAGGCTTTCAGGCCTTATGAGTGGTGTGAGTAGGCTTCCAGGCCTTATGAGAGAGGTGAGAAGGCTTCCAGGCGTAATGAGAGAGGTGAGAAGGCTTCCAGGCCTAATCAGAGAGGTGAGAAGGCTTCCAGGCCTTATGAGGGAGGTGAGAAGGCTTTCAGGCCTTATGTTATTATTGCGCTTGGGCTGTAGGAGCCCCTCCGGAGTCTGTAACACACCCTCAGTGAGCGTCGGTACCTATTGAGTGATGATGATTGCCCGCGGGGCTGATACTCAGTGGTGATTGATACTGAGTGATGATTTATACTGAGTGATTGAGGGAATGCCTGAGGGCATATGTTCCGAGAAATGATTTTGGCTTGAGGGGCAGTTTCATGATGATTTTACTATATTTTAGAACTATGATTTACTTCGTTTTCAAACAGAGTTTTACTGAGGATTTCACTGGGATATATTGATATTTACTTGTTCTCAAAAGATTTTGGAACTGGTTTTTGAACTTATGAAATTGTTGAATACTATTTAGTGACTTGATGTTTTACTGGTTGTTGTGAAATAGTGTATCTGTTGTGTGCTTTATATCTCTCAGACTGTGATTTCTTTTCATTACTACTGATTTGGCGTACTCATAAAGACTTCCTGTGCCTCTGTGCACAGATTCAGGTACCGATTTGGAGCAGTAGCTGCCTTGTTCGTTAGCAACAATCACGGGATTTCGAGGTAGTTGTCCAGCGTTCGCAGCTTCTCCATTTCCCTTCTTTATTTATCTTTAGCATTTTATTCAGAGATATACATTATAGTGTTACCAGAGTTAGATTTATTTATTCTTAGATGCTCATGACTATTGACTCCTGTTCTTGGGAGGTTGTTTAGGCTAATATGGGAACGATAAGACATTAATTTCATTATTTATGCTATGGTTGCATGCTTATTATTAAATTGTGAACTCTTATAATTGAACAAAAGCGTAGTAAAGTGATGGTTGGCTAGCCTAGTTCCACGATAGGCGCCATCACGGCCTGTTAGGATTTGGGGTCGTGACAAGTTGGTATCAGAGCACTAGGTTACATAGGACTCAACGGTCATGAGCAAGTTTAGTAGAGTCTTGCGGATTGGTACGGAGACGTTTGTACTTATCTTCGAGAGGCTGTAGAACGTTTAGGAAACATCTCTATTTTCTTGAACTTTTTCGTGCCAATATATTGATTCTTGAAATATAAAATTACGTTGTTTCATTATCTCACAGACGGTGAGGACACGCAATACCGATTAGGGTGACCAGACACCAGCCAGACCCACAAAGGATCGAGGCCGTGGTAGAGGTAGGGGACCAGCTCAGGAAGCAGTCGGGTGGTACCACAAGATCCCCCAATCGTTCAGGATCAGGTTCCCGCCGATGGTGCTCCAGCGGGACAGGCTCAAGCACCGGCAATGCCTATTGTTATTCCGGATCTTCAGGAGACCCTGGCTCAGATATTGACGGTGTCTTCCAGTTTGGCTCAGGCAGTTGCTATGTACACTACTACCACTGCAGCTCAGGACGGGGGAGGCAATCAGACTCAAGCTGCTCGGACACCTGAGCAGGTTGTACGGGGTATTCAGGCACCAGGAGCGGCCCCTGTTCAGCTGGTTGCTCCAGCTCAGGATTTTGTGGTTGCTGCTATGCCTGAGGATGAGCAGCGCAGGTTGGAGAGGTTCAGCAAACTTAAGCCTCTGACCTTCAGTGCCACAGAGGGTGAGGATGCCCAAGGTTTTCTTGATAAATGTCATAGGATGCTTCGTACTGCGGGTATTTTTGAGACCAGCGGAGTTTCATTTGCTACTTATTAGTTTGCTGGTGCTGCATTTACTTGGTGGGAATCGTTCGAGAGGCGTAGGCCGGTTGATTCAACACCTCTCACCTGGCAGCAGTTCTCCACTCTAAGATAAGGGGTTCATTCGGCCTAGTGTATCGCCTTGGGGTGCGCTGGTGTTGTTTGTGAAAAATAAGGATGGTTTGATGCGCATGTGTATTGATTATAGACAGTTGAATAAGGATACAGTGAAGAATCGTTATCCGTTGCCTCGTATTGATGACTTATTTGATCAGCTTCAGGGAGCTAAGGTATTCTCCAAGATCAACTTGAGGTCGGGGTATCATCAGTTGAAAATTCGGGATTCTGATATTCTGAAGACGGCTTTCAGGACCAAATACTGTCACTATGAGCTTCTGGTTATGTCATTTGGGCTGACCAATGCCCCAGCAGCGTTCATACAATTGATGAACATCGTGTTTCAGCCCTATCTTGATACTTTTGTTATTGTATTCATTGACGACATCCTAGTTTATTCTCGTAGCCAGGAAGAGCATGCTCAGCACTTGAGAATCGTGTTGCAGAGATTGATGGACGAGGGAAGCTTTATGCAAAATTCTCTAAGTGTGAGTTTTGGCTTGGTTCAGTAGCTTTCTTGGGGCACGTGGTGTCTAGTGAGGGTATTTAGGTTGATCCGAGGAAGATTGAGGCGGTGCAGAGTTGGCCTAGACCATCTTCAGCTACAGAGTTTCCTTGGTCTAGCGGGTTACTACCGTCGCTTTGTGGAAGGATTTTCTTCTATTGCTTCACCTCTGACCAAATTGACACAGAAGGGTGTTCTATTCCGATGGTCCGATGAATGTGATGAGAGATTTCAAAAGCTCAAGTCAGCATTGACCACAGCTCTGGTATTAGTGTTGCCTACTGGTTCGGGTTCTTATACGGTTTATTGTGATGCTTCTAGAGTTGGCTTGGCAGCGGTGTTGATGCAGGACGGTAGGGTGATTGCCTATGCGTCGAGACAGATGAAGGTGCACGAGAAGAATTACCCAGTGCACGATCTTGAGTTAGCTTCTATTGTTCATGCCTTAAAGATTTAGCGGCATTATTTGTATGGGGTACAATGTGAGATTTACACCGATCATCGTAGCTTGCAGTATCTACTAAGGCAGAAGAACTTGAATTTGCGATAGAGGAGATGGTTGGATCTTCTCAAGGACTATGACTTGACTATTTTATATCATCCGGGGAAGGCCAATGTGGTGGAAGATGCCTTGAGTCGCAGAGCCGAGAGTTTGGGAAGTCTAGCTTATCTTTCAGCAGCAGAGCGACCTTTAGCCCTTGATGTTCAGGATTTAGCGGGTCAGTTAGTGAGACTGGATTTGTCAGATCCTCCACGGGTGGTAGCTAGAATGGCTTCCCGGTCTTCTTTTTCTTATCAGATTAAGGCACGACAGTATGATGACCGACACGTATTAGTTCTTCAGGATAGAGTTCGTCGGGGTGATGCCAGATATGTGACTATTGGCGAGGATGGAGTTATAAGGATGCAGGGTCGTATTTGCGTGCCCAACATAGATGGTATTCGAGAGTTGATATTAGCAGAGGCTCACAGCTCGCGATATTCTATCCATCCGGGTGCTGCGAAGATATATCAGGATCAGAAACAACAGTATTGGTAGAGGCGGATGAAGAGAGATATTGTTGAGTTTGTAGCACGGTGTCTCAACTGCCAGCAGGTCAAGTATGAGCACCAGAGGCCAGGTGGTTTGCTTCAGAGGTTAGATATCCGAGAGTGGAAGTGGGAGCGAATTACTATGGACTTTGTAGTTGGGCTTCCACGGACTTCGAAGGGTTTTGATGCTATTTGGGTCATTGTGGATAGATTGACCAAGTTCGCACATTTCATTCCCGTTAGTACTACCTATACTTCAGAGCGGTTAGCTAGTATTTACATTAAGGAGATTGTCCGGTTGCATGGAGTTCCGGTTTCTATGATTTCTGACAGAGATACTCAGTTCACATCCCAGTTTTGGAGGGCTGTACAGGAAGGTATGGGTACTGAGGTAGAGTTAAGCACTGCATTTCACCCTCAGACTGATGGTCAGTCAGAACGGGCTATTCAGATATTGGAGGATATGTTACGGGCTTGTGTGATTGATTTTGGTGGCTCATGGGATCAGTTTCTGCCATTAGCGGAGTTTGTATATAATAACAACTACCAATCCAGTATTTAGATGGCCCCGTATGAGGCCTTATATGGTAGGAAGTGTAGACCTCCTGTTGGTTAGTTCGAGACTGTGAGGCTAAGTTATTGGGTACGGATCTGATTCAGGATGCGTTAGAGAAGGTGAAGTTGATTCAGGGGCAACTTCGCACAGCGCAGTCTAGACAGAAGAGTTATGCGGACCGGAAGGTTTGAGATGTGTCATTTATGGAAGGTGAGAAGGTACTGCTAAAAGTATCACCCATGAAGGGTGTTATGAGGTTCGGAAAGAGAGGAAAGCTGAGTCCTCCATTTATTGGTCCTTTAGAGGTGCTTCAGAAGGTTGGAGAGGTGGCTTATAGAGTTGCCTTGCCACCTAGCTTGTCGAGTGTTCATCTGATGTTTCATGTGCCGATGCTCAAAAAATATGTTGGTGATCCGTCTCATGTATTAGACTTCAGCACAGTTCAGCTCGAGGGTAATATGTCATATGAGGTTGAGCTAGTAGCAATTTTGGCTCGTGAGGTCAGAAAGCTGAGATCTAAGGAGATTTCATCAGTAAAAGTACAGTGGAGAGGTCAACCAGTGAAGGAAGCTACTTGGAAGACCGAGCGGGAGATGCAGAGCAAGTATCCTCACTTGTTTGAGACTCCAGGTATGTTTCTAGAACCGTTCGAGGATGAACGTTTGTTTAAGAGGGGGAGAATGTAAACGACCCGGCCTGTCGTTACGTAAAACCTGCATTTTAATTGTCGTTATTGACTTGTTATAGATTGGTTATACTGTATTTGATGTTTTAGAGTTGATAGGCTTGAAATCGAATGGTTGTAGTGAGAGTACAGTCAATTAGCCTTTTAAAAATACCCTTAAAATGGGAAAAGTCAACTAAGAGTTGACTTATTGGTAAACGACCTCAGAATGCGAATTTTATGCCTCGGATAGTTTCGTTAGGTGATTTGGGACTTAGGAGTGTCCCCGGAATAATTTTGCGATGTCCGGTGTAGAATTAGGCTTGAATTGCTTCCAGGCCTTATAAGAGAGGTGAGGAGGCTTCCAGACCTTATGAGTGGTGTGAGGAGGCTTCCAGGCCTTATGAGAGAGGTGAGAAGGCTTCCATGCCTTATGTGAGAGGTGAGAAGGCTTCCAGGCCTTATGAGAGAGGTGAGAAGGCTTCCAGGCCTTATGAGAGAGGTGAGAAGGCTTCCAGGCCTTATGTTATTATTGCGCTTGGGCTGTAAGAGCCCCTCTGGAGTCTGTAACACACCCTAGTGAGCGACAGTACCGATTGAGTGATGATGATTTCCCGCGAGGCTGATACTGAGTGATGATTGATACTGAGTGATGATTTATACTGAGTGATTGAGGGAATGGCTGAGGGCATCTGTTCCGAGAAATGATTTTGGCCTGAGGGGCAGTTTCAAGATGATTTTACTATGTTTTAGAACTATGATTTACTTCGTTTTCAAACTGAGTTTTATTGAGGATTTCATTGGGATATATTGATATTTACTTGTTCTCAAAGTATTTTGGAACTGGTTTTTGAACTTATGAAACTGCTGAATACTATTTGGTGACTTGATGTTTTACTAGTTGTTGTGAAATGGTGTATCTGTTGTGTGCTTTATATCTCTCAGACTGTGATTTCTTTTCATTACTACTGAGTTGGCGTACTCATAAAGACTCCCTATGCCTCTGCGCACAGATTCAGGTACCGATTTAGAGCAGTAGCTGCCTTGTTCGTTAGCAACAGTCACGAGATTTCGAGGTAGCTGTCCAGCGTTCACAGCTTCTCCATTTCCCTTCCTTATTTATCTTTAGCATTTGATTCAGAGATATACATTATAGTGTTAGCAGAGTTAGATTTATTTATTCTTAGATGCTCATGACTATTGACTCCTGTTCTTGGGAGGTTGTTTAGGCTAATATGGGAACGCTAAGACATTAATTTCATTATTTATGCTATGGTTACATGCTTATTATTAAATCATGAACTCTTATAATTGAACAAAAGTGTATTATAGTGATGGTTGGCTAGCCTAGTTCCACGATAGGCGCCATCACGGCCTGTTAGGATTTGGGGTCGTGACATTAGCATCTTGAAGATCAGTTCACAAATGACTGTAGATTGTGCTATGAATCGACTGATGTAATTAAGTTTCCCCAAAAAACTCATAACATCCTTCTTGTTCTTTGGTGGTGGAAATTCCTGAATGGCTTTGACTTTGGATGGATCCAATTCTATTCCCCGGCGGCTTACAATGAACCCCAGTAACTTCTCAGCAGGAACCCCGAATACACACTTCGCAGGGTTCAGTTTCAGATTGTATTTTCTTAACCTGTTGAATAACTTCCTCAAATCTTCCCTGTGATTAGCAGCTTTCTTTGATTTGATAATGACATCGTCCACATACACTTCTATCTCTTTGTGAATCATGTGATGGAATATAGTGGTCATAACCCTCATGTAGGTAGCCCCTGCATTCTTCAGTCCGAATGGCATCATCTTGTAACAGTATATTCCCCATGGCGTAATGAACGCCGTTTTCTCAGCATCTTCTTCGTCCATCCAAATTTGATGATAACCAGCGAAGCAATCTACGAATGACTGTAACTCATGTTTGGCGCAGTTGTGAATCAGAATGCGTATATTTGGCAAAGGGAAGTCATCTTTCGGACTGGCCCGGTTGAGATCCCGGTAGTCGACACAGACTCTGACCTTCCCGTCCTTCTTCGGCACAGGTACAATGTTAGCTAACCATGTCGGGTACTCTACTACCCATAGAACCTTTGCGTTGATCTGCTTGGTAACTTCTTCTTTGATTTTCAAACTCATGTCAGGTTTGAACTTTCTGAGTTACCGGTGGACACATTGGATTGGTTGGTAGTTTGTGAGCCACAACGGATGTACTTAGACCAGTCATGTCATCATACGACCAGGCGAATATGTCCTCATATTCCCTTAGAAACTCTGTATACTCTTCCTTTTATGACGGCGACAAATGAATACTGATCCATGTTTCCTTGACGTTCTCTGAATCCCCCAGATTGATAATTTCAGTCTCGTCCAGGTACTTAGGTCTGTTCTCGAAGTTCTCAATTTCTTTGACAATCTCGTCGGGTATATCATCTTCCTCTGAATCAATGTCCTTTTGCTGCGTTGTCTTATTGCACGTCACAATCATCGGTTCATCAAGATAAGTAATAGTAATGCTATATTGATAAAGTAATGGGAGAAAACAGTAGAAAATAAATATGAGATTCATAAGGAGATTGGAAATGCTTTGATAAAACGCATGATTGTTTTGAACATTTAAGATCTTATTGCAGGAATTGAAAATGCAGAAAAGCAAATAAATTCATTAATAAACAGTAAATAGTGCTTGTTCATTAGCCTTTCTACCCCGGGATTCGGCGGGCTTTGGTCGTACGGATTGACCAATTCTTGAGACGAGCTCCTCTGCTCACTGCATTTATTGAAGGGCCTTCCTCCCCCTCCTCCTCGAGAACAACACAACAATCCTATGTCCCCGTCGCCTAGAAACAAGTCCCTCATTGCCGCCAGTGCATCTTCTTCGTCGGATCCATAGGTGATATCAGCCTGCTGGAAAGTCTGCTCCAAATGAGGTATTGGATGCTCAAAGGGGTAATAGTAACCGCGCCATGGGGGCAACCAATTTTTGAATTCTTCCCATGTATACTCATACCCCAGACCGAAAATGGTACCATGTTTCTTGAGCTTGATGGGTTTCGTGATCCCTTGGAGGTTCTTACCGAGCCCTTTTCCTGGCTCGTATCCTCCCTAATTCAAGATGCTCTCGATCTTGCTATCCCACCATTTGTCCTTATCGACAACATTGACCCGCTCGATATGGTTATAAGTTCCTCCACCCAGTTTTCTCTTTCCATCAATTACAGGGATAGTTTGGCGATTGTAAATAGGGTTGCTACCATCGCCGTGTATGATCACCTCTTGATGGTTCCACTCGAAGTTTAACGCCTGATGTAGTGTTGACGCTACGGCCCCAACAGCATGGATTCAGGGTCGTCCTAACAGAAGATTGTAAGATGTCGGCACATCTATCACCTGAAATTCCACCTCGAACCAAGTCGGTCCCATCTGCAGACATAGACTGATCTCTCCAATGGTAGACCTTTGAGAACCGTCGAAGGCCTTCACGTTGATCGCTCCATCCTTTATCTCATGTAGTCCCTTACCCAACTTCTTGAGTGTTATCAACAGGCATATGTTAAGACTGGACCCTCCGTCGACGAGAATCCTGGTTATGAAATAATCTTCGCATTTCACGGTGATGTGCAAAGCCTTGTTATGTACCAATCCCTCAGGCGGCAACTCGTCTTCGTGAAAGTGATTTTGTGGCTTTCCATTACTTGGCCTACCATGTTGGCCATTTCCCCGCTAGTGATGTTGTTCGGTACATAGGCTTCACTCAACACTTACAGCAAAGCATTTATGTGCATCTCAGAGTTCTGCAGTAGAGAGAGAATGGATATCTGTGCTGGTGTCTTGTTCAGTTGGTCGATGACCGAATATTCTTTAGCTTGTATTTCCTCCAAACATCATCTGAACCTGTCTCGGTGAGGGAAGGCCGGCTGGCAGCCTGCTTTCTTGACTAGGCCAGATGCTCAGGGGTATAAACACTATGAGTTCTTGTCCTACCCTGTGCTGCGATAGCCTCTTCAAATCCGCTTTTACCTTTCCTTCTCGCCTCAGCTGTATAATCCCAAGGGATAGCATTTGAATAGAAAGGTGGTGTGGTTGACATCACCATTGGGATCAGCGCGACTATCCTCACTTCGAATGGAACACGGGCTTTGGGCGGCAAGACTGCAACCTCGAAGGGTGCGGGCGCATTTTTCGGAGACATGAAATCAACCTCAATTGGCACTGGGGCCTTCGCCTATGCAGACGGTGCTGCTTCAAACTGAAGTGGGATAGACATATTCACCCAGCATTCTCATATGGTTGGATCTGGACTATGATCGGGTTGAGTGTAACTGCAGGTTACTTTGGGTCATTGCCTTCTGCGATCAAACCGATTGACCCCTCGGGATCCCAATCATCTTCTATCTCAATCATATGGATACCCCCGCCCTTATGGTCTGGTAAAGGATTTCTACGGACGTTCGGAGCGGATTCCTTGGCCACAATAATCTTGTTATCAATAAGGGTCTGTATCTTTTCCTTCAAAGAGCGGCATTCATCGATGGTGTGTCCTTTCATGCCAGAATGGTATGCACAGGATTTGTTCGGGTTAACCCACTGAGAAGGGTTCTCAGGGGCGACCGCAGGGATAGGTGTGATGTAACCAGCAACTTTTAGCTTTTCATACAGCTGGTCAATGGGCTCGGCTATGGCAGTGTATTATTTTGGAGGGCGACGATAAAAGTTAGAGCGAGACCTAGAGAAGTTTTGACGGGTAGGGGGCGACTGGTAGTGAGATGGCTGGGAGTTATAGGTGTTGTAGACGGGAGCGGGTTGGGATTATTTGGTTGAAGTGGGTTGATATGTGGGTTTTGGAGCTTGGTACGAGGGTGGTGGAGTTTCGTATGAAGGTGAGGGTGCTTGGTAATTTTGAGCGGGTTAATATGTGAATGGAGGTGCGGGATAGACCTGGTATTAACGCGGGGATTTGGCTTGTTGTGCAACCATCACGGCTCACACATTATTTTTTATGGACACACCACCGGACTGCAGAGATTTATTAGTGGTCTGTAAAGCTTCAAAGTTAGTAACAATACCATTCTTGATACCCTCTTCAATCCGCTCTCCCAATTATTTGATAATGTCAGAGAACTTTTGACCCTCAACCATCATCATCCGTTCATAGTATTGCAGGTCTTGAGCCCGAACAAAGAATTTGTTCATCGGTTCTTCCTCTAAGGCAGGCCTAACTTTTGCAGCTTCCGACCTCCAACGAGTAGCATACTCGTGAAAGGTTTCTGTGGGTTTCTTCCTCAAGTTCTGAATATAGAAAACATCTGGTGCGTTCTTTGTGTTGAATCTAAACCTGTCCATGAAGTCTATTTCCATACCTACCCAGTTGGACCACTTCTTGGGGTCTTGGCTGATATACCAAGATAGTGCATCTCCCTTCGAACTCCTCATAAATAGCTTCATGCAAATCCTTTCGTCTTTTCCTACGCTAACCAATTTGTCACAGTAGGTCCTCAGGTGGACCCTTGGATCACCAGTACCGTCCAACATCTCAAACTTTGGAGGTTTGTACCCCTCGGGCAGTTCGACACCAGGCTGTATGCAGAGGTCTTCATATTTTAGACCTTCGAT
This sequence comes from Nicotiana undulata, assembly GCA_005239495.1. NCBI lineage: Eukaryota > Viridiplantae > Streptophyta > Magnoliopsida > Solanales > Solanaceae > Nicotiana > Nicotiana undulata. Next base: position 92,546 of record ML262265.1, read on the forward strand.
CCCCTTGACTCCTTCAACACCTTGGACTCGGCTAGTCAGCTTCCTAAGTTCCTCAACCAGATTCTTGATAAGCAGGTCTTTCTTATCGGGCTCAGACGTATGTGTGACAGGTGGGGTGGAGTGAGTCACAGTCTCCACGTAGATGGGATTGTTGTAGGCAAATAGATGATCTTTTGTGTGAGTCTGAGGTCCCGGGGGTGGAGGTGGAGTGTTATGGCAAGTGTTGCACTGTGCTGGGGGAGTTTGGTTATTTGGGGGTGTGGCGTGACGATGAAGCGCAGGGTGATTTGGCTGTTTTGGGATATTTTGTGGAGGTGTAGGGGTGACGTCATGGACGTTGAGGGAAAAAGATAGATTGGCCAGATTCCAGACTTGATCAAGTTCTTCTTGAAATTTTAGAAGCTTTTGTTCCAGTGGTGACATGTTCTCATGCAAAACCTGAACACCCCGGCCATCAGTGGCCACTACCCGTTCAACCCTATTTTCCTATCTGGTGCCACTGGATTCTTCCATCTTACTTTTGCCTTTTTCTTTGCCCCTGGGAGGACTAGGAGGAGGGCCCTTGGATCTTGTGTGATAGGCTAATGATTCCAAAATGCACGAACTAACCTTTGGGGAGGGGAATAATAAATAAAGGAAAAACAAAAAGGTAACGAAGTCAGTGAGGATTACAAGAAATATTGCGGTAATTTAAACACGTAATGCGAAAATGTAAAACGCATCCTTAGTTGGGGAACCTCTTTATGGCCGAGGTAGGCCTAGCGACAAATTAATTTGGAGAACTTGGAATGCTAAATGCCTAATTTTATTGATGATAAAAACGGCTCTAAATATGCGAAAAATAAAGGTCACTAATGGCCCATGGCCTTATTAAATCAAAGGAGACAAAATAAAAGACACCCCTATCTACTTGGTCCCAGAAGGACCTTCCCCAGATTCGGCCTTCCTGCTCCCTTCGATCAGCTTTCCCAACTCGCGAAGTCCCAGCAGTAAGTAGGTCCTGGCTAGATATCCTCCTTCAACTCCTTCAGCCTTTTTGCAGTCCTCGATCCTCTTGATGAACTTTTCTTCCAGATCGACTATACCTCACTCCAAGTACCCTAGCCTCTTGTTGGAGCTGATAGCCATATCCTTCCATTCCTCAGTCAGCTTTCTACTCGTGTATCTGGTGATGATTATTCTCACATTCACGGAGCCTCTTGCGTAGATTGTTGAATTTAACTTGCGCTTCGGTCTTCTCATCTATGACACGGTGACCCTGAGCGAATCCTGGATCAAATTGACCATCCATATCTTCTTCTAACCAGCTTAGATAGAAAGGAGTACAACCGGCATGATACCTGTCTGGATCGATGGTGTCTTTCTCAAGTACAATCTTGTAGTGCCACAAATGCTGGGCTTGGCACTTGTGAGGGCTGTCGTCATCCTGGAAGTCTGCTCAAAGATGTCTCATCTTCTCAACCCTAGGTATAACCTGCCTCCTCCCTGCTTGCCTCATAACTCGGAGAGGGACGTAAGGGTACGTTCCCCTCAGACCAATCAATATCAGAAATGAAGTGTCTCGAGATCGGATGATAAATTCGTCCGTGGGGAACCATTCAAACATCCATTGAATCTGGTCCTCAGTCAAATTCCCCAGTAACTCAACCCATCCCTCGGCATTTTCCGGCTGAGCGAACATGTTTGGAATATAGTTCATTCGCTTTGGGTGGTGGAAAGAGATATGGTCATCCCATATTCTTCGATGGATGTCTTGTCAGTAGTCATTCCTTTGCAGATCTTCAGTGAGCCAAAGTTGAAGTAGTAAGTTGCAACCTTTGAAATGCACTGCTCCCCGTTGACACATTTCTAAGGCTCGGTATATGTATGCAATGATCATAGGCACAATATTGAAGTCCTGGCCGTTGATCCCTTCCATTAAAGTCTTAGTGACCATGGCCAACCTAGTGTGGATACTTTCCTTCTTTGTCGGGAACACCATTAAACCCAGAAAAAAAAACCATGAAAGCAAATACTCGGCGATGGATGTGCCCTAGCGAAGTGAGGGCGAACTCGTCCTGATAGGTGCGGTATGATTTGCTATGACCGAACCTTTCGTACAAGTAATCAAAAGGGATGTACGAATCCTTTAAACATACCAAGTCCGAATTTTTCTTCAGACCCAAAATTTTGAGAAAACCCCGGCCTGTGCGATTCTCAGGCATCAGCAACCCTGGAGATTCCCAAGCCAAACCAGTCAAACATCCTATTTCTTCCAGCAGCGGTGCCATTTCATTGTTTCCGAAGCAGAATACCGACCGATCGCAATCCCAGAATAAGGTAGCCGCCTCTATCCTCATTTTATTAGGTTGAATATCCAAAAGAGAGGGCAGTTTGCCCAAGTGTTTCCTGACGAGTGTTTTGTCGCTGGAGTGAAGATCCTCCCACCAGTTTAACAATTTGGGGTGGATATTGGCGACCATGCCGAATCTGGTGGTTTCGTGCCTCATTTCTGCAAAACAAAAGAGGGTTAGGCCCTTACCACCACCGGACTAGACTGTTTAACATCAATAATAAGCAAGAGCATTTTGTTCCCAAAATAAATGCACAGAACGTGAAGGCGTCCGTTTGGGTTCAAGGGAAACCCAATGGACTTTGGACAAGGTTATCTTAAAGGCTATTGCGCGGAAAACACATTAGTTTGGCTAGGTTTGACCATGATGCATGAGACATTACAATGGAGTAAGGTTTCTATGAGGTTTTAGACCGGTACCTTTGAGCGGACAACTCAAGGGGGAAGGCACAGAACTGTCGACTGCACCGCTGATCGACTAGTTTTACCGTAAATATGCCTTTCCAAATTTAGGGGTGGTAATATTGGAATAGCGCAACCACTCATTGTAAGCGTTGCTATGGGATTTTTGTTTGGCACAAGTGGAATATGAATGCGGAGCATGATATGCAATAGCATTTAAACAAGTAGGCATGTATTTTCACGTTGAGGAAAGCAGTAAAGAAAGAAAATACAACAGTTACAATGGAAAGCGGTTACAAAGAAAACATGAAGATATGTCAGTTTCATTCAAGTGAAATAAATACTTGCGAAAATTAAACAGCTAATGGCATATAACGGGGAATAGGAAAAGGTGCAAGCATTTAACAAAATTAAAGGTTCAAATTCACAAATCAACTTGTAATGGTATAAGCCTAGGGAATATCCCCAGCAGAGCCGCCATACTGTCGCGCCCCCCTTTTTCCTCGCACGGGTTAGGTACGCGGAGATCGGGCTTCAGGACATTCTGGACAACTCCTTAAAGGAAAAGGTTTAAGGAAGAGTCACCACCTAACGATTTTGCGGTGCGTTCACCTAGAATAATTAACTCATAAACTAATTTGCATTACTAGAGGAAGGTATTAGGCACCCCTCGAGATCCACAACTGTGGGTCCCAACCAAGTAATTTTGTGAATTTTGACAGTAAGCAAATGACAAGCAAGGCTCACGTAAGAGGGGATTTCAAGTAAATACTGAAATTATTAAAAGAAATTTAAAGAATAGCAAAGTAAAATCATTTGAATGAAAATGTCCTAGGTTTTAAAGTAATATGGATCACATAAATGCAATACCCGGTATGTCACGCCTCGAAGAGGGGCTACACGTGGTATTAGCGCACCAGTCATCATATCCATATTCTACCCTTCCCCACCCGCTAAGGTATTTAAAACGCGTGTGTTGGTCACGAAGCTTATTGCGTGCTATTACCCGTCCCATTCTATAAGTCCCGGAGGGTGTTTAGGACTACTAATCCTATAAGGGGAATACTAGGTTGAACCCCTAGGTTTAAAGGATAAATATTAAGTGACATACAAAAATATTTAGGACTGTAGATATAGGGAAGCACACAAAGACAGATAAGGGGCTCACATATCCCTCCACAAGTAAATACATAAATAGCACGCCTCGAACACAACAAAGGTATCAAAATCAGAACTTAAAACAGGAGATTTGAGTGAAAACAGTAAGTTTCAGAAGTTTTGGCACTGCTTCTTTGAAAAACCTGTAATTAAGGCAGGGAATTCAATTAAAACAGAGTAGTCTTAAGAAGAGAATGATTGATTTAAAATTCCAGTAATTTAAAGACAGGAGCAGGATTTGAAAAGTGCACAGCAGTTTAATAAAGTTCTTAGTAAAAGTAAATGGGAAGTTTTTTAGAAACATTAGTAAAGCATGATTTTAAAATAACAGGGTGATCCAAAAGGGGAATTGACTTTAAAAGATTCAGCAGTTCAAAGCAGAGTAGAAGTCAGTAGTTTAAGAAAACTTTAATAAAAGGAGAATGAGTAAACTATTTCAGAAACCAGCAAATTTAAAATAGAGCAAGGATCCAAAGAGAATGATTTCGTAGAAGGGATAATTGTTTGGAAAATCCATCAGTTGTTAGACAAAGCAGGAGTGAAAACAATGACAAACAGCGAAGTTCTAAGGATTTCAGAAGAGACTGATTAGTTCTACATATCGCTTTTAATACAAGCAAGACATAAAACGATTGATTTTCATGTCATTGGGCCTAAGGTTTGCCTAGGCGTTCGTGATACTGATTATTTGTCTTATGAGATTCAAAACTAGTAAAATGCAAGTCCTTAACCCTGATTTTAAAGACACGAAATACGTTGAAGACAATGTCGAATTTGCAGAAACGTATTTTAGCCATTTTTGCACAGTTTTAACGAGATTACTAGATCTGATACATACTGACTAAGTGTTCACATAATAACAAACATGCTAAAGGCAAAATCCTATAGAACGTGGTATCTAATGCACACATGAATGCGTAAAACATGATTTTTAAATATGGTACTTATGAAAAATGCAGTAGCAGTAACGTCATTGTAGTTTATTACTTTGTTATAGTTATTAACTGTGAACGTGGCTAGTAGAATGACGTGAATATAATAAACATGCTGAAATAAAGAACCTAAACATGATATCTATTGCGCACACAGGTAAGTAAAATCTTATAGTCATGGTCTCTACCCGCACTATACTAGACATGCATAGTCCCCTCCCACATTCACTATCTAGCCCAAATTATTCATTTACATGTTATTACAGACCATTGTTGCATAAATTACACAAATGAATAAGAAAAGTAAGAAGTTACACTATAGAGAGCCTAACAATAGGCCCAAGTACCATGCCATATGCCAAGACCTCTTGTAACCCAGGTGTGTCAGAGTTCCTAAGGATCTCAGGGGATCCCAAGCAGTGCTCACACCCAAGTTCCCTAGCTAGGAATGAGTAAGTGCATTGTGGAATGCCAGCCTTGTGTGTCAGAGTTCAATGGGTACTCAGGGGTCCCCAAGGCAGTGCTCACACGAAGGGGGCTGAACCTAAAGTTTAAGAGTAGTGAGATGTGTTTTTAGTTTAAAAGAATTGAGTTCGAAAGTAGTTTGGAGTAACAGTTTTGAAATAGAACTTCAGAGGACAGTGTAAGAGTTGTATATAAAAACAATGTACAAAAGAAGCCAAGCAAACACAATTCTACAGCTAGAAAATTCAAGGAAGAACAAACACAAACAAGGATAGGGAATTGGGGACAATTAAGCCAGTAGTAGAACAGAGTTACAGGTTCAAATAATTATCACATAGTTGTCACAAAGTATCACATATTAGCAGAGTTGTATATTAGGTATAAAGTTAGAATTATACTGTATTTAGGTATCAAGTAGAAAGGGCACATATTTGCAGTATTAGAAGCTAAGTAGAGGATGAAAACATAAAAGAAACAATGGTCATGTTGAGATAGGAAAAACACAACCACATAGGTAAACAGGCATGCTAGTTACATAAGAGTCAAACAGGGTCACATTGGATCACAAAAGGGAAAGCAGAATACCTATTAGAGTAAAAGGGAGAGGGGCATCATAGAGTCATGCTAATTACATGGCAGACAATAGAACCATAAAATAAAGCACAAAAGGAACACCAAGTATATTAGCAAGAACTGAAACATATTGTGTTGAGGTACTGTAAACTTAAATAAGGGACATACCAGTCAAGGGTATAGAACAACAAAATGCAAGGAGATGGTGCAGCAAACAACAGTATGCAGAACAAGAGAGAGAGCAGCAAGATAGTAGTGTACAGAAGCAAGAGAGCAACAAGTATTACTCAGTCTTGACTGAGTAGTCAGCAGAGGATGTATATGAAAACAAAGAAGACTCAGAACAATGTCAATGTTCTGAGTTTCGAGTATGCCTTGGTGATATGCAGTGTACTAATGTATCAGATTCTCAATGTATCTGTGTCTTATGCAAAGAGAGAAGACATAGAATATATAGTGTTGAAAACGAGTGAGGAAAATAAAGCAAGAGTACATAATTATGGAAATAGCAACCAATTAGTATCAATTAAAACATTAGACTCCTTTAATTAGGGAGTCAAGTTCAAACGGTGCAATCGTGGCTAAATAAGAAAAAGGGATTGATTATAAGACTGATTTTATTATATTAGGGCAATGAAATCATGTATCATATAATAAGAGCCAAATACATAGTACATAATTAAGGGAAGTCAAACTAATAGTATATTCATAAATCAAAGTATGGTATTGATTCTGAAGATCAGTCGAGGAAATCTCGAATGCAATCACAATTACAGGGAACCCAGTATAATCAAGGAAAGGATCACATAAGTAAGGGAATATTTTGAAAATCAGTACAGAATATACAAAATCACAGGTTCCAGGAAAATATCACGGCTAAGCAAAGAGATACACAGAGTCAATAGTGATCATCAGTCAAACAATCATTAACCAGTATCCAATTGATAATTAATAGCACAAAAAATAGGGAACCCCAAGCAAGGAATCACAGAACAATAAGACTGAGTCCCTAGTGACAAGAATCAGAGAATACATGAATGGCTTCACATGAAAACAAGCACACATATTCGAACGGGCTAAAAGAAATAGGGCTTTTAGCATAATAGCTTAGAGAGCCATAAAAAATAAAAGAATCATTCCACATACAGTATAAGTCACTAAAATCATAAGTAAGAAAACATTTTTGAAAGGGGTTAAGAAACCCTAATTTTGAAATAGCAAGAATCGTTAAAAGATGAGGTTTTCAGAGAAAAGAAATGTAGAAAAGCTTTGTAATACTGTAGATCTAGAGTAGATCTAAAAATAAGTTGAAGAATCATAGTATTAGGGTTTCGTGGAACCCATAGAAAAAGAAAAACCTCATAGGTGGCACCGTCTTAAGCCGTAGTAGGTCATAGATCGTGATTCAGACGAACAGGGAGGCCGAAAAGGTGGCATGGGACCATGGGAGATGAGTTGGACCGCTCCAGGTTCGCCTGAGAGCCCCAGAGTATCACTGGACCGGTACAAGGGGTGTGGATGACCATGAGATAATGAAGACCCTAGGTTTCCGGTGAGAAACCAACCGGAGAGGGTGGATGGACTCATCGGAGAAGGAGAAGTCAGGGAGACTTCTAGAGAGAACTAGAACATCACAGAGAGAGATAGAGAGATAGAGAGAGAGTGAGTCGTGAAGAATGAGGGTCTGGGGGTAGGTCATAGGATTAATTATGGTAACTAATAATCTGGGTCGTTGATTCAAATTGATAAACGGCTCAGATTGACCAAGGGGTTGGGCCGGGTAGGAATTGGGTTTGGGCTGGGTGAATTGGGTTAATAAATCAAGTGGGGCTGGGGTTAAAAATGGGCTAAGTTTTAAATAGAAAATAGGCCAAATTTTAAATACCCAATTAAAATAGAATAATTAATTAATTAAAATAGCTAATAACTGCGTAAAATAAAATTAAGACCAAATAAATGAAATCGAGACGATTAACTAGCTTAAAAAATATAAAAATGATCAATTACAGATTTTATTGTGATGACCCAAAAGGCCGCCTTATGTAATTTAAGCTATATCTCTGTTCTGAGGCTCCGAGAGCCTCCGTTAGCCTCACCTCGATATGCGTGCGCATCCCGGGCGTGTAGCCGGGAAGCTATTATGTGAAAATTTGATTAAAAAATGAGTTTTGATAATTAATAAATGAATATAGTTGACTTTGGTCAGCATTTCTGGAAAACGGACGCGGACCCGTGATTCGACGGTCCCGGAGGGTCCGTAGGAAAATATGGGACTTGGGCATATGCTCGGAATCGAATTCCGAGGTCCCAAGCCCGAGAAATGAATTTTCAAAAGAAATTATTTTCTGAAAATAATAAAGGATTGTGAAAATGAATAATTATGTGAGAACCGTGTTACCGGGTCCGTATTATGGTTCCGGAGCCCGGAACAGGTTTATTATATATTATTTGTCTTATTTGTAAAATTTGGTGTAAAACGGCCGTGAATTGAGTGGTTTCGGATCAAAATGAGGTTTTGAGGTTTCAAAGAATTTGAAATGCGACTTGGAAAGTGATGTTATGTTCCCGAGGTCCGAATGAGATTCCGAGACCGGTAATAGTACCATGATGTCATGTATAACTTATCTGCAAAGTATGAAGTCACTCCGAGCAGTTTAGGCCGGTTCGACGTATTGAAATGAATTCTAAAATTTTAAGTTCTTAAGATTTGATTAAATAAGCTTTGGGGTTTGAGTGAGAGTTCCGCTGTTGTTTTTCGTGTTCCAAAAGTTTGAGCGAGTCCGCTAAGTGATTTAGGACTTGTTGGTATTTTTGGACGGGAGCTCGGGGTGGGCCCAGGTGCCTCCCGGACCCCGCGCGAGGCCAAAAACCAGCAAAACCCACTGCTGGTGCACAGCAGCTGGTGTGCCGCAGGTGCGGTTGCTAGGGACCGCCCCTGCGGTCCCAGCCTCGCAGGTGCGATCCCTATCCCTTTGCCCAGAGTCCGCAGGCGCGAGACTCAGCCCGCAGGCGCGATACCGCAGGCTCGGTCCCGCCCATCGCATGCGCGAGATTTCCCGCAGGGGCGACCAAAATCCCGCAGGAGCGGCCTCCGCAAGAACGGATCCTTTTCCGCAGGAGCGGCCCCTTCTGGGCTGGCCCAAGACCGCAGGTGCGATCATTTTTCTGCACCTGCGGTACCGCAGGTGCGATCATTTTTCCGCAGGTGCGAGATTCGCCCAGTGATTTTTCTCTTAAATCCCAAAACAGTAGACATTACGGGACTTTCCCAATTTTCACTTCTTCCTTCTTCCCCACAGACCCTTAGCCATTTTTGACGAGCTTCAACACCACACCCTCCTAGGTAATCAATTCTAATTCCATTTTCTTCCAATTAACATCATTAATCACTAGAAAACTAGGCCTAAACTCATGAAATCAATTAGGAAAGTGGGGTTTTTGGGTAGTATTAGGTTTTTGGGGGTTTTTGGGTGATTCAACCGCAATTTGGGGTCGAATCTTAAAACAAATTGTATATTCTTAATCATGGGGAAATGGGTGATCGGGTTTTGGTCCGAACCTCGAGTTTCGACCACGTGGGCCCGGGGTCAAATTTTGGGATTTTAGGAAGAATGATTAGAAATGAGTAATTAGGCTATGGGCTTGAGTTATTGAGTCATTATTGATATACTTGAGTTGAAATATGTCTAGATAATAGCGTTTCGGAGACGGATTATAAAGGAAAGGCGGTGTTAGAGGGTTGATCGCTCTATTTTGGACC
>ML262267.1:526-88054 GCA_005239495.1 Nicotiana undulata
TATAATCCAGTCTTGTTTTTGGCACCAGCAATTCAACCTCTCCCACCTTGTGCATAGGAACATGAGGTCCATCACAAATGATGTCCCATAACTCTGAATCTTCAGCCATGATGAAGTCATGCATGCGAATCTTCCACCACCCATAGTATTGACCATTGAACCTCGGAGGTCGATATGTTGACTGTCCCTCTTCGAAGTTTGGTGGAGTAGCCATTACAGATCCTTTCTTGGTATTAACTGTTTAGAAAGAATCCGCTTTGATACCAAATGATAGTTCTTAAGAGTCCACCAAACAGTAGAGGTACCAGGTCCTCTACTGGTTACCAGAGAATTAAGAGTTAAAAAGACAAGTAAAGAGAAAAGGGATTTTTACGTGGAAAAATCCCACTCAAGGGGACAAAAACCACGACCTACACTTGTAGGATTTCAACTTCACTAACTTGTAATCTAAGCTATTACAAGCCACTTTGAAAGGAAACCTTACAAAGACTTCTACACACTAACTTGTAATACTTCTTACAAGCCACTTTGAAACTATCTAGTTACAAAGACTTTGACACATGACTAACCTTAGCCACACAACAGTTTAGAGAATGAGAGATTAAAGGTTCCTAACTAGTTGCTTCTACAAAAGCTAGTAGGATACAATGAAAACAAAATACAAGATTACAACTCAACTAAGGACAATATCAATACTCGATGAACACGTTGTGTAGGCCTTAGTGGAGTTGTCTTCTTGCTCTTGAAGCTCTTGAATCTTTAATGCTTGAGAGCACTTAATGCTTGAATGTTCTTAGTAATTGCTCAAGTTGGTAAGTATTGTTCTTTTTGCTTCAAGATATTCTCATACATTGCACATCCCAAGAAGGATGCCCAATGTCTTGAGGGTACAAGGCTCAACCACAAGGAAGTGACTACTGCACTGTTGCTACACTGTAGCGTGAGCAGTGACAACCAGTCACTTTTCTGTCACAGCTTTTTACAGCTGTCAAGTTGACTTGTTCTTGAATCTGTGAGTTCAATGAGGGAGCAGATCCCTCAGCTGGTGCGTCCTTATTCAGCAATGTATGATCCGGAATTCCTGGAGACATAGATGACTTGTGATGTTGTATGTGCATTAGGTCCTCGACCTAGTTCTTCACATAAAAGTTTGTTAGGTCATCAAAACAAAACACAACTCATCAAAACGTATCCAAATAAAACTTTGACAACTTTTGTGGGTCTCCAATTAATGTATTCTGCCAGAATTTTATCTAAACATTTATATGTTATTGCATATTTGCATGTTACTTAAAAAAAAATCGAATGTGCATACTTTTATGCACTGGCAATGTAAAACGTTTTGCTACTAGTAGATTATTTAATAAGTAATAGCAAGTTATTTATATATATAATAAGTATTGATTCGTAATCCAAATTAAATGATAAGTAACATTCTATAATAGATCAACTCAGAGTTATTTACACTGTCAGTATATCTTATTTATATTAAAAAGAAATCCAAATTAAATGATAAATAATATTCGATAACTGATCAAATCACAGTTCTTTACATTGACGATGTATCTAACTTATATCCAAAAGCAAACAATATTATACTTTCATATATGGTGTACATAACGAGTAATATTCTATTATTTCCTTCGTTCACTTTTACTTGACAGGTATATATAAATAGATTTTCATTTTTTACTTATCACTTTACGCACATCAAGAGAAGCCGAATTTTTTTCCTGTTATACCCATAGTATTTACTACTCATTTCAAATCATTTTTCAATCCAATAAAATATGCATCAATTAATATATATGGGTACAGGGGCGAAGTCACCTTTTACGAAGGGTGATCAGTTTACCATCCTTCACCTAAATATTACGAAAAATTACACTGTGTATATAAGTAAAATACTCATTTTAGATGTATAAAATATATATTTAACACCCTTTGTCGGGGGTTTTTTTTTTAATTCTTTCAAGTTTTAACACCCTTGAAAATATTCCTGGCTTCGCCACTGTATATATAGGCATCATGATAAATTATGCACTTTATTTATTATTTTTCAAGGGCGTGTAAAGCCAAAATGTGTAAAGTAAAAGTGAAGGGAGGGAGTAATAATTTTTGTCCAACTCAATTGTGAAATCAAGACTATTCATTACTCTCTTCACTTGCCAACCAAATACCGGTCCATATACTCCATAAATGCACCCCTTTTGTTTTGTCCTATACCTCCAATAATGTCCTTCCCTTTTATCTGAAATGCATTCAATTCTTACTATAAATAGAGACCAATTATGCATCAGTTTCTCCATCCTTAAATTTCAAAGTAACATAACTAAGCTTGGCTACAAAAAAGAAAAATGGGTTCCAAGGCATTTCTGTTTCTTGGCCTTTGTTTGGCCATTTTTATAATGATAAGCTCTGAGGTTTTAGCTAGGGAGTTGTCTGAGACTTCCACCACTTCAGCAGAGGATTGTAAGCATCTTGCCATTATATTTTCTCCCTATTGTTATCTGTATAATAATAATTTGTATAATTATTTAACCTTTCAAATTAGTGGTTAACGTACGTGCAACTTGTAGTAAAGGTATTATTTCCTCTAAAGCAAGTACGTTTGGTAAGGTGTATGAGAATAATGTATGGTGTATCAGTAATGCAGAGATTAGTTATGCTAGGATTATTTTTTGTCGTTGTTTGATTTGGTGTATTAACGATTTTTCGAAATGACAATTCTGTCTTTATACATGCTTATCTATGTATTAAAAACTATGATATTGCTAATGCCATAATTTTTGTTATATATTAGGAATATTACTGAATACGGTGTAAAACTAATGTATATACATACGTTAATAAAATACTACTACCAAATAAGAAATTAATAATACTAAAATTAATATATGTATTATTTTTCCTGATACATCCTACCAAACGACCCCTTAGAGTTACACGTCTGGCTTTCCTAATGCTAGCTTGATCATGACTCTTAGCAAGTTCTATACTATTTCATTTGACCTTAGAATAGCAAATCTAATAAATGTGCTTGTATCACGAAAAATTACATATAAGTAAAAGAATTTAATTTATATATATTGACAGTATAAAAGAATCTTGTATGATATCTGCATTCGACCTAATACTACAAAACAATTTCACTATCGATGTGAAGTTGTTTCCGTTTGACCTATAAATTAGAGGTTCGAGCCGTTGAAGCATTCGCGAATGCTTGCATTAGGATAGGCTTTCTACGTCACATCCCCTAGGGTGCGGCTCTTCTCCGAACCCTGCGTGAACGCGAATACCTTATGAATCAGGCTGCCCTTTACTAGTTTAGAGTTAGTACAAGAATAAAACAGCTAATAAAAATAACATACCTTTTTTCACACAATTGATGCAGCAAAGAAATCTGATAACATGAATGAAGTGCATGAAGCTCAATATGGTGGCGGATACCCCGGTGGTGGATACCCTGGCGGCGGATACCCTGGTGGCGGCCGTGGTGGTGGTGGATACCCTGGTGGCGGACGCGGTGGTGGTGGATACCCAGGTGGCGGCCGTGGTGGTGGCGGACGTGGAGGATACTGCCGCTATGGTTGCTGCGGCCGCCGCAATTACTACGGCTGCAGTAGGTGTTGCTACTACAAAGGTGAGGCCATGGATAAAGTGACCGAAGGGAAGCCTCAACACTGATCATCGTGTAATATATAAAACCTTTGTAATGGTAAAGTTGTAATAGTAATGCTCTTTCTACTTTAGAGCTTGTTGTATTAAGTATGAATAAAAGGCATTATGTAATGGTATTTGTTACACAATTGCGTGATACTTTTCTCCGGTGAACTTATTTCTTTTTTATCCGTTTCAAAAAAAATGATTACGTTCTAAATTTGTAAACAATTATGCTTAAACTTCTAATTCTACTCTTAATGAGAAACTTTTATAAACACACAAATATTCTGAACCCTTTTTTGACTTGTTTGGGACCATAAATTCTAATTTTTTTTATTTTTTCTTAAACTCTGTGCCCAGTCAAATAAATTTACATAAATTGAAATGGATGGACTAATATATTTGGTCATAGATTTCTTAAAATATAAAATTTTCACTACACATACATACAAGAGATAAATATACAGATAACTAATGTATTCAAAGACTTCTAATTAGAGGGAGATTCGGATTCAGAATTTAAATCTAATAAATTATTTTCGGACTTTAGGTTTTCACTGCACCATTACATTTCTGAAATTATTGGTCCAAAATTTAGTAACTTTTGTGATTTAATATGTTTATCACATGTTTAGAAAAGGTAACTTTTGTGATTTAATATGTTTATCACATGTTTAGAAAATTTGGATTAACGTCGGGTAGGCTTACTAAGGGTAAGGCGATTCTTATCAAGAAATCCTCTATACTCAAGGCTCGAACCCGAGACCTCTAATCAAAGATAAAAGAATCTCAATCATCGATACAAGTGTTAATTACGTGTTCATACGAATTCAATGGAGATGTACTCTGAGCCACCTGCTCTACTGACCCAAGGTCTATTTACTTCCTCCATTTATTAGTAGTTATTTTTACTTTAATATTTCTCGAGTTATTTAAAGTAAAAGAATTTTGTATCTCTTTTTCTTTTCCTCCTATAATTTAGATTAACCTATAACGAATAGTAATGGTGGATCTAAAGGGTTGCGACAGAATCCCCTTCGCCGAATAATTGTGTTGTGCAAATACAGATTTTTTTCGGGCTATATACTATTGAATCCTTGTGACATGAGAGAAGATTTTAGTATAGTGGTAAAGGGGTTTAAAAAGTATTTTATTACATTTACAAATACTAAGTGTCATGACAGTATTCTAGTATCTTTTAAATTTCCTAATGCAGTATCTAGACCCAGCTCTTAAGAGTAAATCCAATAAAATTCAGCTGCCTTAGGTGACCTCTTCTAGCATCAATTGGGACTAACAATTGCCCTCAATTCAAATGAATCATTAACAACATTCGACCTTTTAAACATCATGGATTTAGAGTGACACAAGAGCATCAAGAGTTGACTCGACCCATCAAAGAAACTCTTTCTACTACTTTGGTCATTGTGGAACCCAAACTGATACTCCTCAACTCTCTCTAAACAAACCTCACTTTTAGATTGTAGCATTCAGAACGAGGATAATGGAAACACACTCATCTCTCTCAAAGAAAGGTCTCAAGTCCCGCTCTAAGTACCATAAGCTTGCCCCTTATGTGAGTCACCACTAATGTTAGCTTCATTCAACTCAAGATCATATAGGGCTTTTGTGGAAAGATAGTGACGGCTTTTGGTTCAAGGTAGGAAATATTTTGTCTAAGTAGGTTCCATCTTCCCTTAAGCACTTTATTTTCTTCATTTTAGCATACATTCTCTTGACCTTTTGAGTCATTAAATTCTTTTTGAGGGGTTAGAGAGACACACTGTCACTCTTTTTGTTCGTTTCAAACCTTTTTCTCCTTTCTAAACATTCCACACCTTTCATCTCTTTTCTTTTATTGATTCCCTTTATTTCTTCTAAATTGTTCATTCTTTTTGACTTTTTGATGTTTTTTCTTCTTTTTCATTGCCTTTCCTTTTCTTCATTTTGTACCTTTTTTCCACTTTGTTGCATTCCTCGTCTCTCCCCCAAACTTATGCTTTTTCCTTGTGCTAAGGAAAGATAGGGTGCAAAGAGAGGGTCTTTTTGAACGGGTAAAGGCTTGTATCGTGGTTTTTGAAAGAAAAAGGTCTAAGGCTCAAAGGGGTTGACTAGGGACATTATCATTGGTAGGCTATGGACGCTTTCAGGATATCATTCGGGTCAAGGAGAGCCTATAATCACGTCTCAAGTCAAACTACACTTAGGATTTCGCCTAGACAAACATTTAGGGCAAGTTCTAGACTAATGGCTCGGGACTTGGACTTGCAATTCAAATTCTCACCACACAAGCTATGAGATTGCTAAAGAAAACAGAGTCGGGGGCCCACCACAACCTTAGCTAAGATTTGAGCAACAGAATGGTCCCGAAAAACCACTTGATGATCATCGGTCAACACAAGAGTTTCAAGGTCACAAATTTCACCATCATATACACAACAATTTTTTCTTGACCATAGGATCAAAGGCAAATGTGTTAGGTCCAAGTGAAGCTTTGCTTGAGGCAGCATTACTCACTAGCTACTATTTACACAAAAAGCAAAAAGAAAACAGACTCAAACCCTTAAGAAGGTTGTCATGCCATCCATCATCGGGAAGAGCCACCCGGTTCACACAAATTCCACCTTTGGAAAGAACCGTGACATTAAGAAAACCAAAGGCTTATTGCACGCAAAACAATTCAAAACCAAGAAGCTACGAAAATAAAATAAGAAGCTATGAAAAGAAAAATGCGGAAAGTAAAATAAATATACACAAGAGGGGATTCAGTCCAATATACATAAAGGAGAATGAATATATACATCAGAAGGTAACTTTATATACAGACCAAAGTTGTAAAATACGAAAAGTAAACTGAAATGGTAAAATTATGTACATACCAAAAGTAAAAAGGAAAGCATAATAAAAGGAAATAGTATCATATATACAATCATCAAAATAGGGCTACCCCCTCAAATGAGAGCTAGTATTGTCCTCAATGCTAACTAACAAAAAATAGCTCAAAAGGAAAGAAAGAGTAAAAAAGAATTTCTTATTGGCCCTCTATCTGCATAGGCTCATGGTGATGGTTCCTAGGGTCCTCGAAATGCTCGGGAACCTGTGACTGGCTCCTTGTAATTTGTATCTCCACTGGGATCCGGGCCGGCACTGGAATCTGGGGCTGGGTCTGTACTAGAATCTGGGGCTGGCTAGAGGAATCTCCCCGCGGGTCCGCCAACTCTATAACAGCATCAACAGTATAGGGAATCACCCTCTTCCTGTTTGCTGGCCTCTCTATCTCCTGCTCCGGCTCAGGCTGGGCTGCTGGGATCGGGTCATGCAACAACAGATCCAGAGGCCAATGATCAGCCTTCAACTTCTTTACCTCTGCCCCCAACTTCTTCACAGACTGCTTAGAGGCACGAGTCTTTCTCAATTTCTTTGTCTCCTTAGCAAGATCTTTCAATGCCTTTCCATGAGTACCAACAACATCCAAGATCAACTTCTGATTCTCTAGGAGCTTCTTCTGGTTGTCCAGAAGCTCCTTGAGAGTGTCCTACACTGACTGTGGGTCCTGTGGATGAGGAGGTGCAGATTGGGCTGCCACAGATGTAGAAAGTACAGACAACTTAGAAGTAGCTGCGTGCATCCAGTTGTTGATACTGGCGAGGATTTGGCTCAATCGCTGGGTAGTCAAGGGATATGCTACAGATGAGGGAATAGCTGGGACTGTAGAAGTGGAGGGTCTTGGGGCCATGTCTGGGGTGGATGAAGGAGGCTGAGAAGAAGCCACTACTACCACTGGCTTTTCAGACTAGCCAGTAGAAGCAGTGGATTTTCCCTTGACGTTCTTGCTTTTAGGGTTGTCATCACCCTGTAGGCTATACCAAGAAAAGGGCGCCTTCGGCTTTACCTTCATATCACATTTCCTTGATTCTACCACTTGATCCTCGAAGTACATGGTCAGGAAATTTGGGAAGGGGTAGGATCTACCTTCTTTCACCACCCGTGTAATCACCTTGGACATCACATTCCCGAGGTTAATTGGGTGCCCCGCCATGATCTATGCCACCAATACAGCTCGGGAGAGAGGAATAGAGTTTTCGTGAGTTGTGGGATCTAGCCGGGTGTACACAAACGTCTCCAACCCTTTTGCTTCGAAATTCAAGGTTCTACTCAAAATTTTAACTCCCACTTGCAGCCATTCTGGGGTGGTACCCGGGATTTCCAAATGCTCTGCTAAGCACGGATGGGCATCCTCCCCCAAATCTAACTTCTCTAAGTACAATGTCTCATCCTCCCCTGAGAAGTCCAAGTAATCGTTGATTGTTTTTCCATCAAACATTACTGTCAGATTTCGCACTTTAGTCACTTTAGTGTCCTTTTTGACGTGGGCAACATTGGCGTAGAACTCTTTGACTAAGTGATCATTGGCCTCCACCACTTGGCAATTGAAATAGTCCCAGCCTTTTCTTTCTTTGAACTGCTTCAGCACATTGGGGTTGTGAGGCAAGGTCCTTTGTGATGAATTTTTGCTCCGGTATCAACTTCCCCTCGGGCCACCACTCTCGGAACTTGTGATAAGCCGGTGCACTCACAAACGTATCTTCCCATGCTTTCGGTTTCCTCGTTCTATCTACTCCTCCTACTTCGGGCTCACCCCCTCCTTCTTCTTCTATGGAATTCTCACCGGGTAGTGAAGATGCCGGTGAGGTAGATTATTAATTGCCACTGCTTGCAGCTGAGCCCTCAGACAACTCATAATATCTTTGTACTGATGGTTGGGCAGGAGGGGAGCCCGGAGGTGTATCTCTCAATCTTGTCCTCTCTGGCAAGTCAGGAACATACTCTGGCACGAATTCTGAGTCAGATGCCTCTTGGGAGGGCGCATACTCACTTCCCGAATGGGAAGCAGCTTTATCCATAACTTTAATCGTCTTCCTAGTTTCTTTGTTACTTTTCCAGACTTGGGGAGTTAATTTTATCATGCCTTTTCCTCTACCCCGGGAGGACTCTCCTTTACCCTGTTGTTTTCTACAACCGCCTCGTTATTGAACCATTGTCTGCAAGTGGAATTCAGTTTAAGTTTGTTAGTATCACAGTATCAGAAGAATAAGTGAAGAATCATATTGAAAGCAACATTGCAGAACAGCAGATTGCGGACCGCACAAAATGAAGTGAGGCCGCAAAGAAGGTACCGCGGACCGTGCAAAATTCAATGCGGTCCGCACTGAGATGGGATTCAGACTACCCACTCTATGATAAATTCCACCGCGGACCGCACAAAATGAAGTTGCAGTCCGCATTAAGGCACCGCGGACCGCACAAAATGGTGTTGCGGTCCGTAGTGAGCAATGAACACTAACTCTAACCTTGGGTTTCTAAAATTGTCCCAATTTGAGCCTAAAATCACATAGTATTGATCCCCTAAGTGTTTAATCAGTGTTTGAAACTAATTAGTCCTAATTTACCCATTATTAAGCAAACCCAAAGCATTGATTGAAAGAAAAAGGAAGAGAAAAAAGAAAGAAACAACTAATTAAAAAGAAAATAACAAAGTTAAACAACTAAGAAAACAAAATTAAAATTACTAGATTTGAGATACAGTGTAGATGAATGAGATTTAGCAGATGAATTGAAGCAAAGAGTGATGAACAGTGATTTTTTACTATTGAGGGTGCAAAGGAGAGAAAAGTTTAAAATGAAGGCCTAAGGCCCTATTTATAGAAAAAGGACTTGGGCCCACGTCACCTACCCACCGCGACCGCACAAAATGGCATTGCGGTCCGCGGTACTCAGATTCCTTAGGAACTGGGGAGATATCCACTGCGGACCGCAAGAAATGCAATGCGGCCGCAGTGGTCCACTGCGGACCGCACAAATCTCATTGCGGCCATGGTGGAAAACTTCAGAGAACCACTTTTTACTGTTAAATCACTCTACAGACCGCATTGGAATGTTTCCCTCACACTAAGGCCTATGCGGCCGCACAAAATGCAATGCGGCCGCAGTGCAAACTTCAGAGAGCTCATTTTTTCAAACTTAGTCCTGCACTGCATCAAAAAAATCCTACAACATCTCACAAACAATTAGTCAAAAATGAAAATCCTATATTATAAATAAAATCAAAGAAAAACAAAAAGAAAACACATGGGTTGCCTCCCAAGAAGCGCCTAATTTAACGTCGCGGCACGACGCAGGTTACCCTCAATTCATTTTAGATGGAGCAGTGACACCACGTGGCTATCATCAATCTTGCCCAAGTAGTGCTTAAAACCGCTCCCGTTAACTCTGAAAATCTCCCCACTTTTGTTCTTTAAATCAAGTGCACCAAACAGAGTCACAAACACTAATTCAAAAGGTCCACTTCATTTCGACTTAAGCTTTCCCGAAAATAGACGTAACCGAGAGTTGAACAAGAGAATCAAATCACCCACTTTGAACTCCTTGCCACGAGCATATTTATCATGGAGTTACTTCATCTTGTCCTTGTACAAGGACGAACTAGAGTAGACATGGAAATTGAATTCATCAAGTTCATTAAGCTTCTCCACACGAAGATTGGCTGCCACATCTCATTCAAGATTCAGCTTCCTCAAAGCCCACATGGACTTGTGCTCTAACTAAACCGGTAGATGGAAAGCTTTTCGAAACACCAACCGATACAGGGACATACCGATCGGGGTCTTGTAAGCAGTCCTATAAGCCCATAGAGCATCATCCAACTTCTTTGACCAATCGGTCCTATTTGCATTGATTGTCTTCGACAATATACTCTTGAGTTCCCTTTTGAGACTTCAACCTGTCCACTTGCTTGGGGATAATAAGGAGTAGAAACTTTGGGATTGACACAATACTTTGAAAGAAAAGTGTCAAAAGCTCTGTTACAAAAACGAGATCCCCCGTCACTTATGATTGCACAAGAAGTGCCAAACCTTGTAAAAACGCTCTTCTTGAGAAATGCAACAACACTTTAGGCCTCATTATTGGGTATAGCCACAGTTTCAACCCATTTTGAAACATAGTCAACTACTACCACAATGTATGTTTTCCCACACGAGATCACAAAGGGTCCCATAAAATCAATCCCCCAAACATCGAAGATATCCACCTATAACACTAAATAGTATCAATGCAGGGGTCGAAGCAGCTTTTACCCGAAGAGTCGGGATCAAATTCCACAGAGAGTTATGATTGTGGGACTTGATTTCCTAAATGATCTAGTGTTGTGTTGTGTTTCTAATTGCACTTCTCATAATTGGTTTGGTAATTATACTATGATTTTTTCTATTTGCAATTACAAAACTAGCTAACTAATATATTTGTAGATGTTTTCTTAATAGATAAAGGAACTAGGGTTGTGACTTTCTCCTAGGTGAATACTTGACGGGATCTCAAGCCTAAGGCAAAGACGTTATATTGGGGATTGTGATATAGCCAATGCACGGAAATACTCACTCTATACCGCTCATTAGATTGAGTGACTTTGCCTAATTGCCTCTCTCGAGATCAATTGGGTGTCAAAATTGTGCAAGCAAAATAAGCTCAAGTAGGGTATTACTATATCTAAGTTTAACCCGTTAATTGGGACTATCAATCTCTTGATTACATCCTAATTTCTTGTTGGACTTATTTTCCTAGACTCAAGTTCTCTTTCTCAAGAAGAACCCAAGTCAAATAGGCACCAATTAGTGTTTGCAGCCACTAATTGAACATGGAAAACACCAATCAGTCCAAATATCAACTACCCATAAACATCTAAGACTTAAATCAAATGACCCATCAAATACCCACACTAGGGTTGAGCCACTACCCTAGCTGATGGGTCTAGCTACTCATGATATTTAAGAAATCAGAGAAATAGATGAAGAATAACCCATAGAATTTAATTACAAGCTAATACTAGAAGATTAAATGATAAACCCACTATAAAACTACTCAAAATAGTCTAAAATTGATGTTCAAGAGCTCTTGTCAAAGTTAAATTACAAAAGCTACCCTAGAAATGGGAAAAGAAAGTATTTATACTAGGCCAAATTTTCTGGAAAAACATACCCCTGCGAAGTTACCGCGGACCGCAAGAAATGGAGTTCGGCCGCGGTGAGGCTCTTTGGCTTTGACATTTTGCTCTCTGAACTTGACCACCGCAGGCCGCATAAATTGCACCGCAGCCGCGGTGGCTTCTATTCCAGCCGCACAAAGAGTATCGCGGACCAAAACTGACATTAATCTCCGAAAATCCCAACTCTCTGAACTTTATCTTTGCGGACCGCACAAAGTCGATTGCGATCGCGATGAGGCCACTTCGGTCCGCACAATATGCTTTGCGACCGCAGTACTTGAGTTGCCAACATTTGCACCTCTCTGAATCTCCTCACCGCGGACCGTTCTAAATGGAATGCGGCCGCAGTGGGTCTGTTGCAATGTGCTAGGACTTGTTCTTGCAAATAGTGGTGAGTATTCCCGCCTGTCATGCGGGCTACCCAGGTTTTATCCTCGGCAATGGCGACAAAAAGTTATCGGCGCCCACCTATACCACTAAATAGTAGCAAGGAAGGGGTAGAAGTAGCTTTTACCCGAAGGGTCGCGATCGAGTTGAGTTCCTAAATGATCTACTGGTGTGTTATGTTTCTAATTGCACTTCTCATAATTGGTTTGGTAATTATACTACTGTTTTGTCTATTTGTAATTACGAAACTAGCTAACTAATATCTTTTTAGATGATTTCTCAATAGATAAAAGGACTAGGACTATGAATTTCTCCTAGGTGAATACTTGACAGGATCTCAAGCCAAAGGCAAAGACGTTATATTGGGGATTCTGATATAGCCCATGCACGGAAATACTCACTCATTACCTCTCGGTAGTTTGAGTGACTTTTCCCTAATTGCCTCTCTCGAGATCAATTGGGTGTCATAATTTTGCAAGAAAAATAAGCTCAAGTAGGGTCTTACTATCTCTAGGTTTAACCCGTTAATTGGGACTATCAATCTCTTGATTACATCCCAATTTCTTGTTAGACTTATTTTCCTAGACTCAAGTTCTCTTTCTCAAGAAGAACCAAAGTCAAATAGGCACTAATTAGTGTTTGCAACAACTAATTTAACATGGAAAACACTAATCAGTCCAAATATCAACTACCCATAAACATCTAAGCCTTAAATCAAATGACCCATCAAATACCCACACTAGAGTTGAGCCACTACCCTAGCTGATGGGTTTAGCTACTCATGATAATGAAAGAAATCAGAGAAATAGATTAAGAATAACCCATAGAATTTAATTACAAGCTAATACTAGAAGATCCAATGATAAACCCACTATAAAACTACTTAAAATAGTCTAAAACAGATGTTCACGAGCTCTTGTCAAAGTTAAATTACAAAATCTGCCCTAGAAATGGGAAAAGAAAGTATTTATACTAGGCTGAATTTCTAGACAAACATACCCCTGCGGGGTTACCGCAGACCGCAAAAAATGGAGTTCGGCCGCGGTGAGGCTCTTTGGCTTTGACATTTTCCTCTCTGAACTTCGCCGTCGCGGGCCGCATAAAATGCACCGCGGCCGCGGTAACTTCTATTACGGCCGCACAGAGAGTATCGCGGACCACACTAACATTAATCTCCAAAAATCTCAACTCTCTGAACTTTATCTTTGCGGACCACAAAAAGTCGATTGTGGCCGCGGTGAGGCCACTGCGGTCCGCACAAATTGCTTTGCGACCGCAACACTTGAGTTGCCAACATTTTCACCTCTCTGAATCTCTTCACCACGGACCGCTCTAAATGGAATGCGACCGTAGTGGGTTTGTTGCAATGTGCTTGGACTTGTTCTTGCAAATAGTGGTGAGTATTCCCGCTTGTCATAAGGGTTACCCGGGTTCGATCCCTAGAAACGGCACCAAAAAGTGATCGGCGCCCACCTATACCACTAAATAGTAGCAAGGCAGGGGTAGAAGCAGCTTTTACCCGAAGGGTCGCGATCGAATTTCACAAAGAGTTATGATTGTTGGAGTTGAGTTCCTAAATGATTTACTGGTGTGTTATGTTTCTAATTTCACTTCTCATAATTGGTTTGGTAATTATACTACGGTTTTTTCTATTTGCAATTACGAAACTAGCTAACTAATATCTTTCTAGATGTTTTCTCAATAGATAAAGGGACTAGGACTGTGACTTTCGCCTAGGTGAATACTTGACGGGATCTCAAGCCTAATGCAAAGACGTTATATTGGGGATTATGATATAGCCAATGCATGGAAATACTCACTGTATACCTCTCGGTAGCTTGAGTGACTTTGCCCTAATTGCCTCTCTCGAGATCAATTGGGTGTCAAAGTTGTGCATCTAAAATAAGCTCAAGTAGGGTATTACTATCTCTAGGTTTAACTCGTTAATTGGGATTATCAATATCTTGATTACATCCCAAATTCTTGTTGGACTTATTTTCCTAGACTCAAGTTCTCTTTCTTTTCCTACCACTAATTTAACATGAAAAACACCAATCAGTCCAAATATCAACTACCCATAAACATCTAAGCCTTAAATCAAATGACCCATCAAATACCCACACTAGGGTTGAGCCACTACCCTAGCTGATGGGTCTAGCTACTCATGATAATGAAAGAAATCAGAGAAATAGATGAAAATTAACCCATAGAATAATGAAAAGCTAATACTAGATGATTCAATGATAAACCCACTATAAAACAACTCAAAATAGTCTAAAACTGATGTTCACGAGCTCTTGTCAAAGTTAAATTACAAAAGCTGCCCTAGAAATGGGAAAATAAAGTATTTATACCAGGCCGAATTTTTTGGACAAACATACCCCCCCCCCCCCGAGGTTACCGCGGACTGCAAGAAATGGAGTTCGGCCGCGATGAGGCTCTTTGGCTTTGAAATTTTTCTCTCTGAACTTGGCCACCGCGGGCCGCATAAATGCACCGCGGCCGTAGTGGCTTCTATTGCGGTTGCACAAAGAGTATCGCGGACCGCACTGACATTAATCTCCAAAAATCCCAACTCTTTGACTTTATCTTTGCGGACCGCACAAAGTCTATTGTTGCCTCGGTGAGGCCACTGCGGTCCGCACAAATTACTTTGCGACTGAAGCACTTGAGTTGCCAACATTTGCACCTCTCTAAATCTCCTCACCGTTGACCGCTCTAAATGGAATGCGGCCGCAGTGGGTCTGTTGCAATGTGCTTGGACTTGTTCTTGCAAATAGTGGTGAGTATTCCTGCCTGTCATGCGGGTGACCCAAGTTCGATCCCCGGCAACGGCACCAAAAAGTGAGCAGCGCCCACCTATACCACTAAATAGTAGCAAGGCAGGGGTAGAAGCAGCTTTTACCCGAAGGGTCGCGATCGAATTTCACAGAGAGTTATGATTGTTTGAGTTGAGTTCCTAAATGATTTACTGGTGTGTTATGTTTCTAATTTCACTTCTCATAATTGGTTTGGTAATTATACTACGGTTTTTTCTATTTGCAATTACGAAACTAGCTAACTAATATCTTTTTAGATGTTTTCTCAATAGATAAAGGGACTAGGACTGTGACTTTCGCCTAGGTGAATACTTGACGGGATCTCAAGACTAAGGCAAAGATGTTATATTGGGGATTGTGATATAGCCAATGCACGGAAATACTCACTGTATACCACTCGGTAGCTTGAGTTACTTTGCCCTAATTACCTCTCTCGAGATCAATTGGGTGTCAAAATTGTGCAAGCAAAATAAGCTCAAGTAGGGTATTACTATCTCTAGGTTTAACTCGTTAATTGGGATTATCAATCTCTTGATTACATCCCAAATTCTTGTTGGACTTATTTTCCTAGACTCAAGTTCTCTTTCTCAAGAAGAACCCAAGTCAAATAGGCACCAATAAGTGTTTCCTACCACTAATTTAACATGAAAAACACCAATCAGTCCAAATATCAACTACCCATAAACATCTAAGCCTTAAATCAAATGACCCATCAAATACCCACACTAGGGTTGAGCCACTACCCTAGCTGATGGGTCTAGCTACTCATGATAATGAAAGAAATCAGAGAAATAGATGAAGAATAACCCATAGAATTTAATTACAAGCTAATACTAGAGGATTCAATCATAAACACACTATAAAACTACTCAAATAGTCTAAAACTGCTGTTCAGGAGCTCTTGTCAAAGTTAAATTACAAAAGCTGCCCTAAAAATGGCAAAATAAAGTATTTATACTAGGCCGAATTTTCTGGACAAACATACCCCTGCGGGGTTACCCCAGACCGCAAGAAATAAAGTTCGGCCGCGGTGAGGCTCTTTGGCTTTGACATTTTTCTCTCTGAACTTTGCCACCGCGGGCCGCATGAAATGCACTGCGACCGCGGTGGCTTCTATTGTGGCCGCACAAAGAGTATCGCGGACCGCACTGACATTAATCTACAAGAATCCCAACTCTCTGAACTTTATCTTTGCGGACCGCACATAGTCCATTGCGGCCGCGGTGAGGCCACTGCGGTCCGCCCAAATTGCTTTGCGACCGCAGAACTTGAGTTTCCAACATTTGCACCTCTCTAAATCTCCTCACCGCGGACCGCTCTAAATTGAATGGGGCCGCAGTGGGTCTGTTGCAATGTGCTTGGACTTGTTCTTGCTAATAGTGGTGAGTATTCCCGCCTGTCATGCGGGTGACCCGAGTTCGATCCCCGGCAACGGCGCCAAATATTGATCGGCATCCACCTATACCACTAAATAGTAGCAAGGCAGTTGTAGAAGCAACTTTTACCCGAAGGGTCGCGATCGACTTTCACAGAGAGTTATGATTGTGGGAGTTGAGTTCCAAAATGATCTACTGGTGTGTTATGTTTCTAATTGCACTTCTCATAATTTTTTTGGTAATTATACTACGGTTTTGTCTATTTGCAATTACGAAACTAGCTAACTAATATCTTTGTAGATGTTTTCTCAATAGATAAAGGGACTAGGGCTGTGACTTTCTCCTAGGTGAATACTTGACGGGATCTCAAGCCTAAGGCAAAGACGTTATATTGGGGATTGTGATATAGCCAATGCACGAAAATACTCACTGTATACCTCTCGGTAGCTTGAGTGACTTTGCCCTAATTGCCTCTCTCGAGATCAATTGGGTGTCAAAATTGTGAAAGCAAAATAAGCTCAAGTTGGGTATTACTATCTCTAGGTTTACCCGTTAATTGGGACTATCAATTTCTTGATTACATCCCAATTTCTTGTTGGACTTATTTTCCTAGACTCAAGTTCTGTTTCTCAAGAAGAACCCAAGTCAAATAGGCGCCAACTAGTGTTTGCAACCACTAATTTAACATGAAAAACACCAATCAGTCCAAATATCAACTACCCATAAACATCTAAGCCTTAAATCAAATGACCCATCAAATACCCACACTAGGGTTGAGCCACTACCCTAGCTGATGGGTCTAGCTACTCATGATAATGAAAGAAATCAGATAAATAGATGAAGAATAACCCATAGAATTTAATTACAAGTTAATACTAGAAGATTCAATGATAAACCCACTATAAAACTACTCAAAATAGTCTAAAACTGATGTTCAGGAGCTCTTGTCAAAGTTAAATTACAAAAGCTTTCCTAAAAATGGGAAAAGAAAGTATTTATACTAGGCCGAATTTTCTGGACAAACATACCCCTACGGGGTTACCGTGGACCACAAGAAATGGAGTTCGGTCGCGGTGTGGCTCTTTGGATTTGACATTTTTCTCTCTGAACTGGGCTACCGCGGGCCGCATAAAATGCACCACGCCCGCGGTCACAAAGAGTATCGCGGACCGCACTGACATTAATCTCCAAAAATCCCAACTCTCTGAACTTTATCTTTGCGGATCGCACAAAGTCAATTGTGGCTGCGGTGAGGCCACTGCGGTCCACAAAAATTGCTTTGCGAGCGCAGCACTTGAGTTGCCAACATTTGCACCTCTCTGAATCTCCTCACCGCGGACCGCTCTAAATGGAATGCGGCCGCAGTGGGTCTGTTGCAATGTGCTTGGACTTGTTCTTGCAAATAGTGGTGAGTATTCTCGCCTGTCATGTAGGTGACCCGGGTTCGAACCCCGACAATGTCGCCAAAAAGTGATCGGCACCGCCAAAAAGGGGTCGAAGCAGCTTTTACCCGAAGGGTCGGGATTGAATTCCATAGAGAGTTATGATTGTGGGAATTGAGTTCCTAAATTATCTAGTGGTGTGATGTGTTTCTAATTGCACTTCGCATAATTGGGTTGGTAATTATACTACGGTTTTGTCTATTTGCAATTACGAAACTAGCTAACTAATATCTTTTGAAATGTTTTCTCAATAGATAAAGGGACTAGGGTTGTGACTTTCTCCTAAGTGAATACTTGACGGGATACAAAGACGTTATGTTGGGGATTGTGATATAGGCAATGCATAGAAATACTCACTCTATACCTCTCGGTAGTTTGAGTGACCTTGCCCTAATTACTTCTCTCGAGATCAATTGGGTGTCAAAATTGTGCAAGCAAAATAAGCTCAAGTAGGATATTACTATCTCTAGGTTTAACCCCTTAATTGGGACTATTAGTCTCTTGATGACATCCCAATTTCTTGTTGGACTGATTTTCCTAAACCCAAGTTCTCTTTCTCAAGAAGAACCCAAGTCAAATAGGCACCAATTAGTGTTTGCAACCACTAATTTAACATGGAAAACACCAATCAATCCAAATATCAACTACCCATAAAATATCTAAGCCTTAAATCAAAAGACCCATCAAATACCCACACTAGGGTTGAGCCACAACCCTAGCTGATAGGTATAGCTACTCATGACAATGAAAGAAATCAGAGAAAGAGATGAAGAATAACCCATAGAATTCAATTACAAGCTAATTCTTGAAGATTCAATGATAAACCCACTATAAAACTACTCAAAATAATCTAAAAGTGATGTTCACGAGCTCCTGTCGAAGTTAAATTACAAAAGCTGCCCTAGAAATGGGAAAAGAAAGTACTTATACTAGGCTGAATTTTTTGGACGATAATACCCCTGCGGGGTTACCGCGGACCGCAAGAAATGGAGTGCGGCCGCGGTGAGGCTCTTTCGCTTTGACATTTTGCTCTCTCAACTTGGCCACCGCGGGCCGCATAAAATGCACCGCGGCCACGGTGGCTTCTTGGTACGCTCAAATTACACCTTAAAAATAGTGTAAGCGATCGATGTCAAATATAGTAACCCAACAAGGTTGGGGTCGAATCCCACAGAGAACAATATGAGGGCGATTAGGAATGCAAGAGAATTATCACTTATCGCGCAATGCCAAACAAATAAGATTTTGGTTTTGATAATTGTTTATAACTAAATGCGAAAATATAAACTAACCTAGAAAGCAAGTAAAATGATCAATGGCGACAAGAATGAATGCATCGGGTATTACACTCAAGTAACGATCCAATGTATTTCACGATTTTACAAATATGAGCGAGTTTATGTTAATTAGCCACGGATAATAATTCTCAATTAGCTTCTTCCAAAGACTAACAAGACATCCTAATTGAATTATTCCTAACCCAATCAAGAGATTAAGATCACCCGGATTTGGATACAAGTAGTTCAATCCTATCCCTAGGTAGAATCTATTAAATGAGGGTTAAAGCCTCAAGTTCTTGTTAATTAATTTTTCCCAACCCCAAATTATCTTTTCCAAAATTAATTCGGAGTTAATGGGCGAGTCCTAGAGTTAGATAATCCCTTTGGAAACATTAAAGAACAAGAATAATTAAAACAAAAATAACTCACTTCATAAATATAATAAAATCATTCAATACATAAGCACAAGAAGGTATTTAATCCACACTTTAAATATGTAAATTTCCATAAACAAGATTCAAGTGTTGGAAAAAAATACTACACACTTAAATATTCAATACAAAGCAAGGAAATGAAGAAACAAACATAAATGGGTACGAAAACCTTAACCACAAGAGTGAAATCTTCAAGACCCAAGTGTGTGTGCAAAACCCTAGCTTCAAAACTTATTTTTCTTTTGTCTACAAGACTCAAAACAATGTTTACAATGTCCAAAGATGCCAAAAGATACAGAAAATATCTCCTAAGTCGTGTATAAGAATGGGTTGGGGATAAAAATGTGAAATGCCAAAACTGCCCAGAATTCGCCCAGATTTAATGCTTCGCGATCGCGGAACTACGATTACGATCGCGTACGCTCAGGACCTGAAGATCTTTGATCGCGTGAACAGATCTACGATCGCGTAGAGTTACGTCTTCAGCTTCTGCGATCGCGTTTTAACCTTTGCGATCGCGTAGTTTCAACTCTCCATCTTCTGCGATCGCGTGACAACCTTTGCGATCGCGTAGCAGACTTCATAACAGGTATAACATTTCTTCTCCGCGATCACGTAAATAATTGTGCGATCGTGGTTCACATTCTCCTTGACCTCTGCGAGCGCAGACCAAACCTTGCGATCGTGAAGAACATCTGGCTTCAGTCATTTTCCCTCATTTTTGCCCATTTTGACTTGATTTCTTCCATTTCTTCTCCAAATCACATAATACCTGAAAATTGCCAATAAACCTCAGAAAATGCCCTAGTTTTCTATCAAAATTATACAAAAGTCTAAATATTGAGAGAAGATAAGTTGGTAAAATACCAACTCATCACTTCTATTGCAGCCGCACAAAGGGTATCGCGGACCGCACTGACATTAATCTCCAAAAATCCAAACTCTCTGAACTTTATCTTTGCGGACCGCACAAAGTCGATTGCGACCGCGTTGAGGCCACTACGGTCCGCACAAATTGATTTGCGATCGCAGCACTTGAGTTGCCAACATTTGCACCTCTCTGAATCTCCTCATTGCGGACCGTTCTAAAAGGAATGCAGCCGCAGTGGGTCTGTTGCACTATGCTTGGACTTGTTCTTGGTACTTGTGCATGTTTCACTCCTTTTTGAGCTGGTTTTAACTAATTGTCCCTTTTTTAACCAAACCATGCAAACTAGTACAACATGTAAGCCTTTAAGACTATTTTGTATACATTTCTAATCAAAACTCAAGTAAGAAGGAGTGTAAAATGAACTCTAATCCCTAGTTATCATTTGTCAACCCAAAGGACATCACCAAAAATTCATAGTGCCCATACCGCGTCCGAAAAACTATCTTAAGGACGTCAGATGCCCTAATCCTCAACTGATGGTAACCAGATCTCAAGTCAATATTTGAAAATACCTTGGAACCCTTAATCTGATAAAACATATCATAGATCCTCAGAAACGAATATTTGTTCTTGATTGTGACCTTATTCAACTGCCGATAATCTATGCACATCCTCATTGACCCATCCTTATTCTACATAAACAAGACCGGTGCACCCCAGGGCGAGACACTAGGTCTAATAAATCCCTTATCAAGAAATCCTTTAATTGTTCCTTCAACTCTTTCAACTCTGGCGGGGCCATCCGGTATGGCGGAATAGAAATGGGCTGAGTGCCCGGAGCCACACCTATGCAAATGTCAATATCCTTGTCGGGTGGCATCCCCGATAGGCCTACAGGAAATACCTCACGAAACACACGAACAATAGGCACAGAATCCATAGAAGGAACCTCATCACTAGAATCGCGAATATAAGCCAAATAGGCCAAACATCCCTTCTCGACCATACGCCGAGCCTTCATATAAGAAACAACCCTGCTGGAAGAATGAACAGGGGTCCCTCTCCACTCTAATAGAGGCAACCCTTGCAAGGCTAAGGTCAGTGTCTTAGAATGACAGTCCAAGATAGCATGGTATGGGGACAGCCAACCCATGCCCAATATAACATCGAAATCAACCATATCAAGAAGCAAAAGGTCTATACTGGTCTCAAGACCCCCAATAACGACCACACATGAGCGATAAACATGATCTACCACAATAGCATCCCCCATTGGAGTGGACACATAAACAGGGGTGTTCAAAGAATAACGGGGCACAACCAAATATGAAGCAAAGTAAGATGACACGTGAGAGTAAGTGGACCTCGGATCAAATAGGTCTGAAGCATCTCTACTGCAAACTGAAATAAAACCTGTGATAACAGCATCAAAGGACTCAGCCTCAGGTCGGGCTAGGAATTCATAACATCAGGGTTGGGCCCCTCCACCCTGAACAATGTCTCTAGTACGACCTTTGATAGGCGAGCCTCCACCTCTAGCGGGCTGACCTCCACCTCTAACAATTTGGCCCCTACCTCTAGCTACCTGAACCCTACCTCTGGCTGGCTGGGTAGGCGGTGCGACAGCTAATGCCGGAACCATGGCACGAGAACCCTGGTACTGCGAAATGCTCGACGCACGACGATAATACCTAGCAATGTGCCTCGGGTCACCACAAGTATAACAAGACTTCGGCTGCTGGGACTGCTGGCCGGCAAATGGACCATGTCGACATGAATAACCACCATGAAAACTCTAAGAGGAGTTGCACTGATAGGAGTTGGCTGATCAGAATAAGGCATATAATGGCCACGACCACCTGGGCACCATGGGATGCCTGAAGTGCTGAATGAAATGGTCTGGAAGGATGTCCTCTACAATAAGTACCCCCGCCTCCAGATGAGGCACCGCTGAATCCACCGGAATGGCGAGGTCTCTTGTCTGATCCCTGACATCCCAATCTAAGAACCATCTCAACTCGTCAGGCCACATTGGCCGCATCCTGGAAAGAGATCTCGCTCCCCGTCTCCTTAGCAATCTGCAATTTGATAGGCTGAGCAAGACCCTCAATAAACCTCCTAACCTTCTCTCTCTCCGTGGGGAGCAGAAGAATAGCATGACGGTCCAAATACACAAACCGGGTCTCATACTGAGTAATAGTCATGCTGCCCTGCTCAAGACTCTAGAACTGACGGCGGCACTCCTCTCTCGTAGTAATAGGCAGAAACTTATCCAAGAAGAGATGTGAGAACTGATCCCAAGAGAGGGAAGGAGACACATGTGGTCTAGCCAATAAATAATCCCTCTACCATTTGGCGAAACTAGTCATCTGAAAAGCAGCGAAGTCGACCCCATTGGTCTCCAAAATACCCATGTTCCGAAGAACCTCATGACAACTATCGAGATACTTCTGGGGTTCCTTTGAAGTGGCACCGCTGAAATGAACTGGGAAAAGCTTGATAAACCTGTCATACCTCCACAAAGTATCGGAGGACATAGCCTCATCAACGGACGGTGCTGCAGCAACTGGCTGAACTACCCCAACTGGATGGGTTGTTGGGGTCTGAAACTGGGGAGCCATCTACGCCGGAGTATGAGTGGCAAGAGTCTTGGCTCCTCTTCCAGCCTGAGATACGGCTGGTGCCACGGGGAATGCGCCAGTCTAAGATACACTCTCCATAAGGCCCACTAGTCGGACCAAGGCATCCTGAAGCACAAGTATAGCAATAAACCCCTCTGGGACCTGAGTTGGTCCTGCCGGAACGGTCTGAGCTGGAGCCCCCTCATCGAACTCCACTTGAGGCTCCACAGCTGGAGCTGCTGCTCGGGCCCTGGGCTGGGCCCTGCCTCTGCCTCGGCCTCTGCCCCTCGTAGGAGCTGTTGTTGGAGGGTTCGGTTGCTGATCCACGGAAGAAGAACAGGTACGTGTCCTCTCCATCTACGAGAGAATAAGAATAGAAGAGCTCATTCAGTATTGGGATAACAAGAATCGCATGACATAGTTGAATAAAAGTGAACTTGTTCCTAACTTTATAGCCTCTTGGAGATAAGTACATAGGTCTCCGTATCGGTTCCCCAGACTCTACTAAACTTGTCCGTGAATTATGAGACCTAAGTAACCTAGTGCTATGATAGCAAGTTGTCACGACCCGAATTCTAAATTTCGGGACCGTGATGGAGACTAACACTGCATTTGCTAGGCAAGCCAACATTAGAAGTTTGCAACTTAAAAATCTTACGAAGTACTGAGAACTACTACAACGCAAAGTATGACAAGTAAAATAAGAATTGAAAATTGTAAAAAAAACACTGCGCATGTAAAATATGTGTAAGTCTAGCTACCTAGGTTCTGGAGTAACAGTCCACGAACCACTAAGATCAACTACAAATATTTGGCTGAAATGAAGAAGTAAAATTGTTTATGAACTAAGGAAAACAGTAAATGACAATCAGGAAGGGGGCTCTAGGAATCTACGGACGTTGGTAGATCTACCTCGGGTCTCCTACGCAATGCCAACTACGATCTCAGATTCATCTCGGACCGATACCTAGATCTGCACAGAAAATGCAGAGTGCAACATCAGTAAAACTGACCCCATGTACTGGTAAGTTTCGAGCCTAACCTCGGCGAAGTAGTGACGAGCCTAGGACATGACACCCACATAAAACTTGAACAATCTAATCATGCTAGTAAAGGTAACATCAAATAATAAAATATAACAATAGATAATGGGAAGGGGAATACAGGTAGGGATTTCAATATAAGGAGTGCGCATAACGAAAACACGAAATTAAACAGAAAGTAGTAAGCAAGTTAAGTAAGACAGTAAGAAAAACTGCACAGCATCACCCTTCGTGCTTTTACTCTCAACCTCACCAAATAATAAAGAATAATGCACTGCATCACCCTTCGTGCTTCTACTCTCAACCTCACCAGATAATAAATAATAATGCACGACATCACCCTTCGTGCCTTTACACTCTTCCTCACAATATAAATAAATCATGCATGGCATCACCCTTCGTGCTTTACACTCTTCCTCACAATATAAATAAAACATGCACGACATCACCCTTCGTGCTTTACACTCTTCCTCTCCATATAAATAAATCAATAACAACGGATAAAGGGGAACTTCGCAAGAACCCAATATTTCATCAATGATTAGTTTCACAATTTAACATCTCAACTCAAATCAATATTCAGAAAATTTATCAAACCTCGATGGAACCGAATATAAGTCTCCCAACGTTTCAACCACAACAATAAACATGGATAATATGACTTAAGACTACGAACTTTGCACTACAGAAATTTCACTAGCATGATATGTCTCGACCACGACATATAAGTGCTCCTCACCTCACTTATACCTTGTGGTCAACAACAAAACATGTAGCAAATAATCACACATTACCTATTCCCTTACGCCAAAGCTAGACACAACACTTACCTCGATTCGTAGGCCACTCACTGCTCAAGCACCGCTTTTCCTTTAGAATTCACCTCCAACCCACTCGTATCTAGTCACAAAAAGCTTAATACCATCAATTATCGCTAAAGGAATCAACTTTAATGCATAACTACATATTTCCTATGTTTTCCCAAAAAGAGTTAAAATCCGACCCGGACCTGCTTGGTCCAAACTCTAGGTTCGAACCAAATTCCATTTACCCATTCACCCCCGAGCCCGAATATGCAATTAGTTCCTGAATCCGACCCCAAATCGAGGTCTAAATTTATAAATTTATAAAATTCCCAATTCTCCTAAATTTCCTAATGTCTACCCTTAAAGAACAAGATTTAGGCCTAGAAATCTAATGGGTGTTGATGGAAATTGAAAGGAGTGAGTTTAAGAACACGAACCTATAATTTAGTGTTGAATTCCCACTTCAAAAATCGCCCGAGGTCGAGTTCTATGGAAGAAGATATGAAATTTGGTCAAATCCCGTTTTTGATTCTGTTTTAAAACACTGGACAGGCCTTCATCGCATTTGCGAGAGGCCTGTCGCGATCGCGAAGCTGTGACCTTATTGGGATTCACATTCGCGAGTCCTTCAACGCGTTCGCGTAAGGAAATTCCGCCCAAGCCATCGTGTTCGTGAACTAGTGGTTGCGTTCGCGTAGAAGAACAAGACTCCACTCCCCCGGGTCCCTTGAATATTGCGTTTGCGGGAGACAGATAGCATTCGTGAAGGCTACCACCCCCTAGTACTTCGCGTTCGCGTCCTGTCTTTCGCGTTCGTGAAGAAGAAATTTCCCCTCAACCTGGTTTAGCCTTCGTGATCGCGGATCGCGAAGCACAAAACATTTGTGCACCAATAATAGGAAAAATAGTAGAATTTCTAAGTCCAAATTATTCCGAAGCCTACTCGAAATCCACCCGAGCTCTCGGGGCTCCAAACAAAACATGCACACAAGTCTAAAAACATCATGCGGACTTGCTCGTAAAATTAAATCACTAAAATAGCACCTAAAACTACGTATTTAGCATCAAGATGAATGAAATTTTCAGGAACACTTAAAGTTTCTATTTTATCAACCGAGGGTCCAAATCACGTCAAATAAATCTCGTTTCTCACCAAATTTCACAGACATGGTTTAGATATTATAGCAGACTTGTACGGAGATCTAGAACCAAAATACGGGCCCGATACCATCAAAATCAAGCATAAATCACATACTTTAAAACCATAAATTTTTCTGAAATTCAATTTAATTCAAAAATTCATTTCTCGGGCTGTGGACCTCGAAATTCGATTCCAGGCATACGCCCAGATCTCATATTTTATAATGGACCCACCTGGACCGTTGGAACACGGGTCCGGGTCCATTTGCTTAAAATGTTGACCAAAGTCAACTAAAATTATTTTAAATTTAAAAAATGATGATTTCTTCTATTTTTCATATAAATGCTTTCTAGAATTATGCTCGGACTGCGCCCGCAGATCGATGAGGAAAATTATACGGTTTTTAAAGCTGATAAGTGTGGAATAAGTTCCTAAAACACAAGATGACCCTTTGGGTCATCACAGCTGGGCTGGGGGATGGTTTGTTCTACGTGAACGCGAGGCCATGGTCGCGAAAGCACAGCACTGGGGGGGTCTGCTCTTCGCGAACATGACCGACAAGACGTGAACGCGTAGAGTATTGGAATTGGGTTGGGTATTAGTGGGTTGTTCTATGCGAGTGCGAGCCAAGGCTTGCGAACGCGATGGTCAAGGGGAGCGAACCATCGCGAACGCGAAAGCCCTTCAGGCTATTGTGCATCGCGTACGCGGCAGGCCCTTCGCGAACGCGAATAAGGCCTCACGCCTAGACCTTAAAACAATTCAAAAACGGGATTTTACCCATTTTTCATGAACTCTCCATTAGAGCTCGGCCTAGATGCGATTTTGAAGGGGAAACTCAACATCAATTCATAGGTTTGTACTATTTGACTCATTTTCTTCCATTTCTATCATCACCCATTAAATTTTAGCCCTAAACTTTGTTCTTTCGTGGTAGAAAATTAGCGATTTTGGAAGAATTAGGGGGGGGGTTGCAAATTTGGGATTCAGATCTCAATTTGGGGTCGGATTCCAAAACTAAATACATATTCGGGTTAGGGAGTGAATGGTGTTGATACCCAATTTTTCCTCAAACTATTTTTAAAATTTGCATATATACCTTCAAAACCGCTAATATTTTTAAAATTTACATAGCTGGCATATTTTCAAAATTTTCCATATTTTATTAATTTCTTTTCCAGTTTATTCAGTATTTTTATATTCGATAATTATTCATAAATTATATTATAAATAATTTCAAATATTTCCCAGCTCAATGTATCATTTTTAATCCTATTAGGATTTAATTCTTTCATAAATTAGCCTTATTTTGGCATTATTTAGTTATAATTATAGCAATTTTACAATTATAGCCTAATCGTACATTTTATGCCATTTAAATCACTGATTAGCCATTTAATATTTTAAATATTAGCTAATTACCTTAGTTTCATTTATTTAGCCTCAATTTTATTTTTATATAATTATTAGCTATTTTATTAATTATTTATCTATTTTAATGGGTATTTAACTTATAGCCATTTTTAAATTTCAATTTCAGCCTTATTTACCCAAACCCCAACCCAATTAAATTAACCCAATACCCAAGCCCAAATCCTACCCAAACCCGACCCAACTCTTGCTAAATCCTAATCATTGATCAATTTTGATCAACGGTCCGGATTAAACCTTTCCTTAATTAACTCTAACCTAACCCCCCAGACCGCTCTCACCCCTCATTTCATCTCTCTAATCTCTCTTTATCCCTCTGGTTCTCTCTTTAACCTTCCCCTCGCCTCCCTCTTCCGATGTAGTCCGTTCATCTCCTCCGGCCACTTCTCTTGCCGGAAATCATGGCCTCTCATCATGGCTTGGCCTTTGCTTCACTTCTACGACGGGTATCACCAACTTGAGGCCCTCAAAGGAACCAAAAGGCGGTTCACTCACCTCTCATGGTTTCTCATTCCATTTCCGGCCACCTCCGGCCGTCCGAGTAAGATATATGACCTCTCCGGCTAAAAGTCGGTGAAACCTTAAGGTTTTCTCATTTTCTTTGGGTTCTCTGAAACCCTAAAATTTAAGGTTTTACGATTTCTTTTAGATCTGTTATAGATCTATGTATATTATGAGTTTATTGTTGTTTTCCTCAAATGTTTTTCCGATTTCTCTAAGACAACTCTTCATCTTCAACTAGGGTCTCTAGATCCCTTTTTAAAACGTTTTTATCTTCTGATTTTAGTACTAATCTTGATTTCCAATATGTTTTTAAACGTTCTGCTTAAATCTCCTCTTTTACCCTGAAGTATTCTGATGAAGCCCCAATTTTTAGGGTTTATGTTCGTATCATGTTCGCTTATCTATATGTTCTTCCAGACTCTCTATGAGTTCTACGCTTGTCGTTGTAGTTTTGTTGTTAAGGTTTCCAACCTTCTATTGTTTCTGTGATTTTCTTGCTAGGGTTCTCTGACTTTCATGACTATTTGTGTTTAATAAGACTGATTGTTCATCGTTTACCTAATATCGTACTGATTCTGTGCATCCCTTAGTAAGGTTGTGATATCCTCCTTGAATCTATAATTTTGTGCATGTTCCTTATAATCCTGTATTGACTTTCAAATTGTTTCCTTATTTGTGAGATGCTTTCCTTAATTAGAACTGATTCCTTGGGATTTTAGTCCCATCCGTGATTCTTGTGGCTGATTTTTAGAATTGAAATGTATCCTACCTTATTTATGTGCTTAAACGTGCTGTCAAATATTCAGTATATATTTTCCTTATGTGAAAATTTGTGTATTTGGCCTTTATCACATGCTACATGCTTTACTACTCCTGCTATAGTAAAAATTAGTTCGTAATTGATTTTTTCCTTATGCAACACAAGTATGTCCGTTTGAATTAGGACTCCCTAATTAAAGGGAGTCCAGGTCTGTGATTGATTCTGATTGAACATTACATCCATTATTATGTTAAACCAGTACTTGTTACCTTATTTTCGACTCGTTTTCAAAAGCTATAAATACTTTACTCTTTCTTTAGCACAAAGGACAGACACAAACATAGATACAAACGGATCTGTGCACTCTCTCTTTGACAACTAAAGTTTCATACTCTCTCTATCCTCTCGTCTGTGCTACTTCCTATTACTTTAAGTTAGCCGGCTTCAAGCCAAGGCTAACCACTGTGCATCTCTTACCTTTTCTTATATTACTGCTCTCTTCATCATACTGGTATGTTCTGATTTAAGCATCAGTCATCAAACCAATATGTTTCTATTGATAGTTCAATTCCTTGTATTTTTTATATGTTTCTACTTATGGTTTTGTTGTTCAACATGCAATTAGAGTTCTGAATCCCCTCTACATGTTTAGTTTCACTTCACCATAAATGACCAATGTGTCTCTCTACACTTAGCCTCTATTCCTTATATGAACCTACATGCCTATGACAATATGTTAGTTCAATAATGATGCCAGTTGTTTGGTTAATATGTTACTCTAATCTGACGCTTTGTTATACCCCTGATCTCCCTTGAAACCTTTGATTGTGTGTTTATGTGTGATTATGCATGTTTCACAGGCTGTGTATTTGTCCCCTAAACCTCTCACCCTTGTTTGTGACAGCTGGGCCACCTTGGGTCCTTTATATGATGCTAGCTTTATTTTGTTTCCGAGTTTGGTGTTTTTCTCAAAAAACTGTTTTCGTCAGTTGAACCTTTGTTCTAAAAAAGTGATCTTTACTAAGTCCCTCTTTATTTTTTCAAACTATTTTTCAACACTTAAATTTCCCAAACTATGAGCATATTTCACTCTACTCCTAGTTTCTTAGGTTTAGCCCCCTTCGTGTGAGCACTGCTTTGGAGACCCTTGAGTATCCTCAGAACTCTGACATACAAGGCTGGCATTTCCACACTGCACATACTCCATCTTGGCTATGAAATCTGGGTGTGAGCACTGCCTGGGATCCTCCGAGGTCCTTGGGAACTTTGACACACCCCGATTATGAGATTGTGAAACAACATATGGCACTGAGGATCTGGAGACTTGGGCCTATTATTGCAGGCTCCCTATAGTTAAATGTTTTTTATTATTTATGTAATTCATACTCAGAAGTTTGTAATAATTATTAGTAAAAACGATTTTGGGGTTGGATAGTGAAAACATGTGGGGATATGCATGCTATACTATAGGTATGGGTAGAAATCATGTTTGTAGGTTTACTTTTCTATGTGCGCAGTAGTAACCATGTTTAGGAGTAATGTATCAAGTATGCCATGCATTTAGGTACCCTATCACTTAGGTTCACACTTCTGCCTTTCTTTCAACATATCGTCATGCATCGCCCTCACATAGAAATCGCGTTCATAGGATTAAGGAGAATAACAAAAACTTCTACCATTTGATTTTGTCAACATGTTCTGAAGTGCATCCTGCCTTGGAATAATTATATTAACAAAGATGCAATCATGTTTACCATGCCTACGTATTTAGAGATCCTGTCTAAAACTATTAAAATCATCACCTACGTTGTTCCTGAAGTCGTGCATAATGTTGTGATTCTTTATGCATTTAGAAATCCATGTTTAAGTTATCATGCTGCATTAGACATTATGCAATTGGATCATACTCGCTTATTACACTTGGCCTAAACACATATCTTAAACAGTCTGTACCTTTATATGTGTAATAGATACCACTCTCTCTAAGGACTCGTTTTAAAATACCTAGTTAAGCTACTAATGCATGAAAAAGACCTAAATTGTTTCACCATGTCCATAAATAATTGGTAATGATTCTGCATTTTTGTACGCACTTAGGTACAACATGTTTAGGCAAAAAACAACTCAAACAGTTTTCTTTAATAATCTGGGTAACTACTGAGCATTATCCCACGCCTAGGCAACCCTTAGGTAATTGAAATCATTAAACTGGAAATACCCCTTTCTATGTGTACTATCTAACTATCAGCATACTTAAAATCAGTAGGCAAAACTGATTAAGACTCCCTCTCTGAGTTACGAAATGAATCTGCCTCTTTGTTATTATCACTTAGATACCATGCTTTAGGAACTAAACCTGGACCTTAATTTGTGTATGAGACATGTTGTTTATGTGCAATATATGTGGAGGTATATGTGAGCCCTTCCTTGTTTTCCATGCTCCCCTTTATCTGCAGTCCTATTTGTTCCTTATATGTCGCTCTAAAATTTTTACCTTGAAAACCTGAGGGTCTGCCTAGTACCTCCCTTTAGGGTAGGAGTCCTAATTTCCTCCGGGACTAATAGGAAGGGACGGGTAACATCATGAAATAGAGTTCGTGACCAATACGCACTTTAATTACCCTCACGGGGTGAAAAAGGGTAGAATATGAATATGATCACCGGTGCGCTAATATCACGTGTAGCCCCTCTTTGAGGAGTGTCTATTGGGTATTGCATTGATGTGATCCATATTATTTTAAACCTAGGATATCTCTCCTTTAAATGTTATATTAGTTCTTTTCCTTTTCAAAATTTAAAAACTTGAACACTTGTTTGAAATCCCCTCTTACTTGATCCCTTTACTTGTTATTTGCTAATTGTACAAATTCACGAAAACTATTTGGCTGGGAATCACATTTGTGGATCTTGAGGGGTGCCTAACACCTTCCCCTTGGGATAATTTCAAGCCCTTACCCGATCTCTGGTGATGCAAACTAGTATCATGAGTTAATTACTCTAGGTGCCCTAACGCACCTTAAAAATCGTTAGGTGGCGACTCTTCTCTTTTAATAACCCTTCCTTTAAAAGATTTGTCAGAATGTCATAAACCCGATCTTCACGAGGGAAAAGGGGGCGCGACAACATGGCGACTCTACTGGGGAATTACTTAGGCTTTTACCATTCCAAATCGTTCCGTGAATTATTTTAATGCTTGCACCCTTTCCTCTTCGCTATTACATTCAAGTAATTGTTTATTTCTTTCAAGTATTTATTTCACGAAACAAAACTGCCATGTCTCTTAGTTTTCTTTTGTAACTGCTTTAAATCATAATTGTTGTATTTACCGCTTTTCTTAACGTGCAAATACATGACTATCTGTTTTCATGCTTATTTATTGCATATCATGCTCAACATTCATACTCCACTCGTGCCAAACAAAATACTATAGCAATGCTTCATGAGTGGTTGCTCTTTTCCTATATCATTAACCCTCTAAATTCGGAAAGGCGTATTTGCAGTAAAATTAGTCGATCAGTGGTGCAGTCGACAGTTGCATGCCTTTTCCCCTTGAGTTGTCCGCTCAAGGGTACCAATCTAAAACCCCATAGAAACCCTTACTATGTTGTATTGTTGCATTCATCATGGTCAAACCTAGTCAAGCTAAATTGTTGTCCGCACGATAGCTTTTAAGATAGCCTTGTCAAAAGTCCACCGGGTTTCCCTAAACCCAAAAGGACACCCTCACGTTCTGTGCATTTATTTGGAGAACTAAATGCTTTTGGCTAATTATTGATGTTAAATAGTCAATTTTGGTGGGGGTAAGGCCCTAACCTTATTTCTTTTACAGAAAATGAGGCACGAAGTCCCCAGATTTGGTATGGTTTCCAATATTCACCCAAGATTGCAGAATTGGTGAGAGGACCTACATTCTAGCGACAAGGTCCTCGTCAGAAAACACATGGGCGACCTACCATCTCTCCTACAAATCCAACCTAACAAGATGATAATCGAGGCTGCTACTCTGTTCTGGGATTGTGAAAGGTCCGTGTTCCATTTTGGGAACACTAAAACGACGACTTTGCTAGAAGAAATAGGAGGACTGGCTGGGCTAGTATGGGAAACTCCGGGGTTGCTGATGCCTGAGAACCGCACAGGCAGAGGTTTCCTCAAGATGATGGGTATGAAGAAGAATGAGTAATTGGTATGTCTAAAGGATTCACACATTCCTTTCGACTATTTTTATGAGAGGTACGGTCATAGCAAATCATATCGCACCTACCAAGACGAGTTTCCTATCACTTCTCTAGGGCACATCCATCGCCGAGTGTTCGTGTTTATGGTATGCTTTTTGGGTTTGATTGTGTTCCCGATGATGAAGGAAAGAATCCATACTAGGTTGTCCATGGTGACTAAGACGCTAATGGAAGGGATAGACGGGCAAAACCTCAACATTGTGCCCATGATCATATATCGGGCCTTAGAAATGTGTCAACAAGGAGCAAAGCATTTCGAAGGTTGCAACTTATTACTTCAACTCTGGCTCATGGAATATCTTCAAAGAGGCGAATACCGGCAAGACATCCATCGAAGGATTTGGGATAACCACATCTCTTTCCATCACCCAAAGCGAATGAATTATATTCCCGACATGTTCGCTCAGCCTTAGAACGCCGAGGGATGGGTGGAACTTTTTGGTAACCTGACTGAAGAACAAGTTCAGTGGATTCTTGAGTGGTTATCGACAGACGAGTTTATCATTCGATCCCGAGATGCTTCTTTCCTAATACTGATTTGTCTAAGGGGGCCATACCTTTACGTCCCTCTCCGAGTTATGAGGCAAGCCGGTAGAAAGCAGGTCATACCTAGGGTCGAGAAAATGATCCACCTTCAAGAAGACTTTCAGAATGATGACATCCCTCATACATGCCAAGCTCAACACCTATGGCACTGCAAGATTATGCTCGAGAAGGACACCATCGAGCCAGACAGGTATCACGCCGATTGCACTCCTTTCTATCTTGGTTGGTTAGAAGAAGATCTGGGTGGTCAAATTGAGCCGGGGTTCGTTCGAGGTCACATTGTTATAGATAAAAGGGCTGAAGCACATGTCAAGTTCAACCAGTTGCGCAAAATGATCCGCAAATGCGAGGATGATCACCACAAAATACATGAGTCTAACAAGAAACTAATGGAGGAATGGAAGGACATGGCTATCAACACCAACAAGAGGTTTGGATACCTGGAACGAGGCATAATTGAACTGGGGAAGAAACTTAGCAAAAGGATCGAAACTTGCCAAAAGGCTGAGGGAGCTTAAGGAGGATATCTAGCCAGAACCTATCTACTGCTAGGACTACACGAGTTAGGAAAGCTGCTCGGGGGAAGCAGGAATGCCGAATCTGGGGAAGGTCCTTCTGGGACCAGGTAGATAGGGATATTTTTTATCTTCTTTGTTGATGTAATAAGGCCAATGGCCATTAGTGATTTTT
The DNA here is from genome assembly GCA_005239495.1 of Nicotiana undulata. NCBI lineage: Eukaryota > Viridiplantae > Streptophyta > Magnoliopsida > Solanales > Solanaceae > Nicotiana > Nicotiana undulata. The sequence goes on from ML262267.1 coordinate 34,617, forward strand.
ATCTTCCGCTTATTTAGAGTCTTTTTGGGATTTGTCTATATTCTTATCAATAAAATGAGGCATTTAGAATTCTAAGTTCTCCAAATCAATTTGTCGCTAGGCATACCTCAGAAACAAAGAGGTACCCAACTTAAGACGGGCTTTACATTTCCGCATTATGTGTTTAAATACCGCAATATTATTTTTCATAATCCTCACTAGCTTGTTACCTTTTTGTTTTTGTTTCTTTTATTATTCCCCTCCCCAAAGGTTAGTTTGTGCATTTTCGCATCATCAGCTTACCGCACAAGATCCAAGGGTCCTCCACCTACTCCTCCTCCTAGTCCTCCGAAAGGCAGAAACAAAGGCAAGATGGAAGAATCCAACGGTATCATGAAAGAAAATACGGTTGAGAAAGTGGAGCCCACTGATGGCCGAGGTATTCAGGTCTTGCATGATAATATGTCACCACTAGAACAGAAATTGCTGAAGTTTCAAGAAGAACTCGACCAGGTCAGAAATCTGGCCAACCTGTCATTTTCCCTCAACGTCCCAGACGTCAACTTTCTAAATGCTTAAAACCTTACACCTCTACAGAATATCCCAAGGCAACAGAATCATCTTGCACCTCCTCATCACGCCACTCCGCCAAAGAACCAAACTCTCCCGGCACAATGCAATACTTTCCACAACAACACTCCCTTACTCATCCTGGAACCTCAAAACTCCACAAATGACCACTTCCATGCCTATAACAACCCCATCTATGTGTAAACCGTGACGCACTCCACTCTGCCTATCTCACATACATCCGAGTCTGAGGGAAAAGACTTGCTTATCAAGAACCTGGCTGAGGAGCTAAGGAAACTGACCAGCCGAGTCCAGGGTGTTGAAGGAACCGAGGGTATTGAAGGGTTGGACTATGAAGACCTTTGTATACGACCTGATGTCGAACTACCCGAGGGGTACAAACCTCCAAAGTTCAAAATGTTTGACGGCACTGGTGATCTGAGGGTCTATCTAAGGACCTACTGTGAAAAATTGGTTGGCGTAGGAAAGGACAAAAGGATCAGCATGAAGCTATTCATGAGGAGTTTGAAGGGAGACGCATTGTCCTGGTACATCAGCCAAGACCCCAAGAAATGGTCAAACTAGATTGGCACGGCGTCTGATTTCATGGACAGGTTTAGATTCAACACAAAGAACGCACCAGATGTGTTCTATATTCAGAACTTGAAGAAAAAACCCACAGAAACATTTCGCGAGTATGCTACTCGCTCGAGGTCCGAGGCCGCTAAAGTCAGACCTTCTCTAGAGGAAGAGCAGATGAACAAGTTCTTTGTCCGGGCTCAGGACCCGCAGTATTATGAACGGTTAATGATGGTTGAAGGCCACAAGTTCTCCGACTTTATCAAATTAGGAGAGCGGATTGAAGAAGGTATCAAGAATGGCATGGTTACAAATTTTGAAGCCTTGCAAGCCACTAACAAGGCTTTACAGTCCAGTGGTGTGTCTAAGAAAAGAGATGTGGGAGCTGTAATTGTTGCACAAAGGGCCAAATCCCCACTCAAATACCAAACCTATCCAACACCTCCACGCACATACCAGCCAACCCCGAACTACCAAGCACCCTCACAAAATTACCAAGCTCCACTGCCCACATATCAAGCTCCACCGCCCGCCTACCAATCTACACCACCCACATATCAACCTACCTTACCTAGATACTCCCAACCAGCTCCCTTCTACCATGCTTACAATTCCCAGCCATATCACTATCAATCACCACCTACCCGATAAAATTTCCCTAGGCCTTGTCCTAACTTTGATCGCTGCCCCACAAAACAATACACCGCCATAGCCGAACCCATTGACCAGCTGTATGAGAAACTCAAAGATGCTGGTTACGTCACACCTATCCCTACTGCCGCCCCTGAGAACCCTTCTCAGTGGGTTAACCCAAACAAATCCTGTGCATACCATTCTGGCATGAAAAGACACACCATCGAAGAATGTCGGTCTCTTAAGGATAAGATACAGGATCTCATTGATAACAAGATTATTGTGGCAAAAAACCCCTCTCCAAACGTCCTCAACAATCCTTTACCATACCATAAGGGTGGAGGTATCCATATGATTGAGATAGAAGATGATTGGGACCCCGAGGGGTCAATCGGGTTGATCGCAGAAAGCGATGACCCAAAGAAACCTACAGTCACTCTCAACCCGATCATAGTCCAGATTCAACCATCCTAAGGACGCTGAGGTGAACATGTCTATACCACTTGATTTTGAAACAGCGCCACCTGCAAAGGCACCAGTACCGATTGAAGTCGAGTTTGTATCTCCAGCGAATGCACCAGCACCATTAGAGGTTGCAGTCCTGCCACCCCAAACACACATTCCAGTTGAATTAAGGATGGTCGCACCGATTCCGGTGGCAATGTCAACCACACCACTTTTCTATTCAAATTCTATCCCTTGGGACTATACCGCCGAGGCGAGAAGGAAAGGCAAAAGCAGGTCTGAGGAAGTTATCGCAGAACAGGGTATGACGAGAACTGGTAGGGTCTATACCCCTGAGCATCTGGCCGAGTCAAGCAAGCAAGCTACCAACCGGCCTCCCCTCATTGAAACCGGTTCAGATGACCTTTGGAGGAAAATACAGGCTAAGGACTGAACAAGACACCAGCACAGATATCCATCCTCTCCTTGCTACAGAACTCCGAAGCACACAGGAATGCCCTGTTGAGGGTACTGAACGAAGCATATGTACCAAACAACATCACTAGTAGGGAAATGGCCAATATGGTGGGCCAGGTACTGGAAAGTCACAAAATCACTTTCCATGAGGACGAGCTACCACCAGAGGGATTGGGGCACAACAAAGCGTTGCACATCACCGTGCAATGTGAAGATCATTTCATCACGAGGATCTTGATCGATGGAGGTTCTAGTCTTAACATTTGTCCATTGATAACACTCAAGAAATTGAGTAAAGGACTGCATGAGATAAGTGAGGAAGCAATCAACGTGAAAGCCTTCGACGGTTCTCAAAGGTCTACTGTTGGGGAGATTATTCTATGTCTACAGATGGGTCCAACTTGGTTCGACGTGGACTTCCAAGTGATAAACGTCCCAGCATCTTACAATCTGTTGTTAGGGAGACCCTGGATCCATGTTGCTGGGGCCGTGGCATCGACACTACATCAGGCAGTAAAATTCGAATGGAACCACCAAGAGGTGATTATTCATTGCGACGGTAGCAACCATATTTATTGTCGCCAGACCATCCCGGTCATTGAAGGAAGAAGAAAGCTAGGTAGAGGAGCTTACAACCACATCGAATGAGTCAACGCTATCGACAAGGACAAGTGGTGGGATAGCAAGATTGAGAGAATCTTGAACTGGAAAGGTTACGAGCCAGGAAAAGGGCTCGGCAAGAACCTCCAAGGGATCACAAAGCCAATAAATCTCAAGAAACATGGTACTACTTTCGGTCTGGGGTATGAGTACACCTGGGAAGAATTCAACAACTGGTCGCCACCTTGGAGCGGTCCCTACTACCCTTTGGAGCAACCAATACCTCATCTAGAGCAGACCTTCAAGCAGGCCGACATTATCTATGGATCAGACGAAGAGGAAGCACTTGCAGCAATGAGGAATTTGTTCCTAGAGGACGATGATATGGATTGCTGTGTTGTTCTCAAGGAGAAGGGGGAGGAAGGCCCTTCCGTACAGACAGTAAGCAATGGGACATATCTCAAGAACTGGTCTATCAGGACGACCAAAGCCCGACGAGCCTCGAGGTAGCAAGGCTAAAACAAGCATTATTTACTGTTTTATTTACTAAATGATTTTCCCTTTCCTGCATTTTCAATTCCTGCAATAAGATCTTCAATGTTCAAAACAATTATTCAATTTATCAAAGCATTTCTAATTTCTTTATGAATCGGATATTTATTGCTATTGTTTTCTCTCATTACATTATCTATACAGCATTACTATTACTTGTCTTGATGAACTGATGATTGTGACATGCAATGAGACAATGCAGCAAACGGACATTGATTCAGATGAATACGATATACCCGATGAAATTGTTAAAGAGGTTGAAAACTTTGAAAACAGACCTAAGTCCAACCTGGACGAGACTGAGGTTATCAATCTGGGAGTTTCGGAGAACGTCAAGGAAAAATGCATCAGCATTCACTTATCGTCATCAGAAAATAAAGAGTACACAGAGTTTCTAAAGGAATATGAAGACATATTCGCCTGGTCGTATGATGACATGACTGGTTTAAGTACATCCATTGTGGCTCACAAATTGCCAACCAATCCAACGTGTCCACCGGTAAAGCAAAAGCTCAGAAAGTTCAAACTTGACATGAGTTTGAAAATCAAAGAAGAGTTACCAAGCAGATCAACGCCAAAGTTCTCCGGGTAGTTAAGTACCCAACATGGTTAGCCAACATTGTACTTGTACCGAAGAAGGATAGGAAGGTCAGAGTTTGTGTCGACTACCGGGATCTCAATCAGGCCAGTCCGAAAGATGACTTCCCCTTGCCAAACATACACATTCTAATTCACAATTACGCCAAGCATGAATTACAGTCATTCGGGGATTGCTTCGCTGGTTATCATCAAATTTGGATGGATGAGGAAGATGCTGAGAAAACGGCGTTCATTACACCATGGGGAGTGTACTGTTACAAGATGATGTCGTTCGGCCTAAAGAACGCAGGAGCCACCTACATGAGGGCGATGACTACCATGTTCTACGACATGATTCACAAGGAGATCGAAGTGTATGTGGACGACGTCATTATCAAATAAAAGAAAGCTGCTGACCACATGGAGGACTTGAGGAAGTTCTTCAATAGGTTGCCAAAATATAATCTGAAGCTGAACCCCGTGAAGTGTGCATTCGGGGTTCCTGCTGGGAAATTGGTGGGTTTCATTGTAAGCCGCAGGGGAATAGAATTGGATCCATCAAAGGTCAAAACCATTCAGGAACTACCACCGCCAAAGAACAAGAAAGATGTTATTAGTTTCTTGGGGAGTCCTAATTACATCAGCCGATTCTTAGCACAGTCTACAGTCATCTGTGAGCCGATCTTCAAAATGCTGAAGAATAACGCTGCAACCAAGTGGACCGAAGAGTGTCGAAAAGCTTTCGACAGAATCAAAGAGTATTTATCAACACCGCTAGTCTTGGTGCCACCTGAGCCAGGTAGACCTCTGTTACTCTATCTTTCCGTACTAGGTGGGGCTTTCGGTTGCGTTCTTGGGCAACATGATAAAACAGGGAGAAAAGAGCAAGCCATTTACTATCTCAGCAAGAAGTTCACTCCATATGAGGCCCGGTATTCTCTACCGGAACACACATGCTACGCTTTGACTTGGGTTGCGCAACAACTGAGGCACTACTTATGTGCCTACACAACATATCTCATATCAAGGATGGATCAGTTAAAGTATATCTTTCAGAAGCCCATGCCTACTGGCTTAAAATATCAATAAAGTATGGTTAACTTAGAGCATAAATAGCATCTACATTGCATAATATAGGCTACTCTTAAATAGTCTTCTAATTAAACTTTAAATTGTTCTAGGCAAAACTCACTACTAAAAAAATGAGAAAAATCGACCGATATTGGTCAGTAATTGGCAAAATCGACCGATTCGTGGCGGTCGGTAATCGTAAGGTTGGTAGAGTTAACCGACCGACTTTGATCGGTATTTTCCAACGGATTTTGGTCGATCTATTAAATTCAGAAAAAAAACTGATCGAAGTCGTTCGGTATTTTAATTATGTAACTAAAAATTGCACCACATGGGAATCGAACAAGGGTATGTACTGTGATAGATACTATTCTACCACTAGATTATTAGTGCATTTTGTTTTAAGAATGTCTTTTATTTTATTTATACTCTTTAATTGCATTTTCGTGCGAAAATAACCGACAACTATCGATCGGTTTCATTAAAAATTAAAATTACCCTCCATATTCTGTCGTTTTTTTAAAAAGGTTAACCGATTTTAGACAACTTTTTTATAATTAGTTTTAATCTATCTTGAATGAAAACTGACCAAAGTTGGTCATTAAAAAAATTTTGCATGACGCAAAAATAGTTTCCCGTGTTTTTGCGCTTGGCCGATTTCGTAAAAAATAAATTAAAAATAAAATATTTTGAAAAACCAACCGACTTCGGTCGGTTGACTACGGATGATTTTTTTCGAATTTCTAATAGTGATTAATAATTAGCTCATCTTAGAGTATCAGGTGAAATTCAAAAATATCCAGAATTACAAGTGGTAATTGAAAAATAGCTACAGTTAATCAAAATTTAGCCACTTTACATTAAAGATAAATTTGAACGAAAATACTGTTCAAAATCCGGAAAATATTCTAACATAATATACTAGAGTTCCAGCATAATATACTGGTCCGACATAATATGCTGGAATTTCATACACAGGTGAACCAATCTCCAGTATATTATGCTAGAACTTTCCATTTTGCAGTAAAATAGTGGATATTTTTTAATGATTTTGCAAATGCCGGCTATTTTATAATTACCAATCCAAAAACTGATTAACCTGAGATATTTTCACTAGAGTATCTATATGTAATTTGTGCTGTAAATATTGAATATGGTATAATCCATTAGCAGAAGTGATTAACAATTCACATTTTCCTTCCGTCTCACTCTATCGGGCTAATTGCTCTTCCAGATTAAACTCTATAGTGTCTTCGGGAATCGGGATCAAGTAATTATTATATAATTTCTTATACATAACATTATTATTTTCAAGATCTCAGTATATATACTACGGATAAAGGTTATTTCTATACTTAATTTAGTCAAAGATCTTAGGTTCAAACTCTAAAAATGATAAACCTTTTTATAAGAATCCGTTTTCTTGTACAGTCAAACATCTCTATAACACTCTCATTTGTTTCGATATTTTCGGATGCCATAGTGAAGTGATGTTATAGGAAACATATATATAACATAACATAAAAATTATTTCCAAGAAAAACTTGGCTTTTATAATGAAAGGCTGTTATATAAAGATGTTGTTTTAGAGAGGTCTGACTGTAGTTAAACCTATGCAACTCGAATTAAATTTAATCGGATTAGGGTTAAGATATCAAGCGGCTAAAGAAAAATATAGTACAATAGAGTTAATTTTATCCATGGTCATTGAACTTTTGTGTTTGTTACCCAAAAGTCACTTTTTTCTTGTTACGTAAAAATTATTTAACTTTGTGTTCATTACACAAAAGTCACTTTTTCTTTCTTTTGTTACACAAAAATCATTTTATTTTGCTCTAGTTATCACAAAAGTCATATTTTTACTTGAAAAGTCTATTATCCCCTTGACATTATATAAACCTTGATATTTATGTAATACCTTCTATATTATATACTACTATATAATATATTTTTGCCTATGTATTTTATTTATAAATAAAATAATTTAATATTATTTTATTTGTTATTTTTATATTATATTCAAATATTTAATTTTTTCTTAACATTTAAAATAACCTTTTTTCAGCAATTCATTTTTTTAATTTAATTGACCAACGAAAGTTGGTCGGTAATTTCCGAACAACTTTGGCCGGTATGCCCTTCCGACCTTCAATATATCAACCACACGATAATGGTCGCGTTTTTGTGATGACCCAAAAGGTCATCCTGTGTAAATATAAGTATAACTGTGTTCCGAGGCCTTGAAAGCCTCCGTCTATCTCACCTCGATGTGCGTGCGCAAACCGGGCGCGTAGCCGGGAAGCCTTTATGTGGAAAATTGGATAAAAGTTAAAATGATGATAATTAACTGAATAAAGTTGACTTTGGTCAATATTTTTGGGAAACGGACCCAGACCCGTGATTTGACGGTCCGGAGGGCCCTGACGTCACCTTCTATCCTTTCTTTCTGTCATTTTGTGTATTTTCAGACAGATGTACCACTTTATTTCAGACTGTTGTTTTTAGCCAAATCTTAGTCTGGTTCGTGAGATTGTGACTCCATTTCTGGGTTTTGTTCTTAATGGGATTTTCTACGAAATTGGCTATTGTAGTTTTAGAATCTATTAAGCTTCCGTATTTCTATCATGATTACCTAGTTAGCGTTTATTGTTTTTAATTGTTAACATGTCAATTCATTTAAAACGTTGGCTTGCCTAGCAAGTTCAACGTTAGACGCCATCACGGCCTGAAGGTGGGATTTCGGGTTGTGACAAGTTGGTATTAGAGTTGTAGGTTGCTTAGGTCTCACAACCCACAAACAAACTTGGTAGAGTTTGAGGAATCGGTATAGAGACGTGTGTACTTATCCCCCAGAGGCTGCAAAGTAGGAATGACCTCATATTTCTTCTTCTCTGTCGTACGACTTGAATTCAAAATGCTAATTGAGTTTTTATTCTATTCTCTCGCAGATGGCGAGAACGCGTGCTTCCTACCGATCAGCAGCCCAATCCTCCTGTTGCAGCTCATACGACGGGCTGAGGCCGTGCTAGAGGCCGAGGGAAGGGCAGGAGCAGGGGCAGGGCTCATCCCAGATAGCAGCCCCAGTAGAGGACCCACATGTAGACTTTGTTGGTGGGGTTCATACTAAGTCAGTCCCAGTGGGACCAGCTCAGGTTCTAGAGGGGTTCATTGCTACCCCGGTGCTTCAGGATGCTCTAGTCCGCTTGGTGGGACTCATGGAGAGTGTGGCTCAGGCCGGTCTTCTTCCTACTGCACCAGCCGTCTCTCAGGCTAGGAGAGGGACCCAAACTCCTTCTACTCGTACACTGGAGCAGTTAGATCCTCAGTTTCAGACTCCGGCACCTCAGACTGCCAGAGTAGCTCAGTCGGGTATTGTGGCACCGGCAGTTGAGGGAGAAGCTATGTCAGCAGATGGTCTATGGAGATTGGATATATTCACCAAGTTATTCCCTACTACTTTCACTGGTGCACCATCAGAGGATCCCAGGATTATTTGGACGGTTGTTATGAGGTTCTTCGGAACATGGGCATAGTGGAGTCCAATGGAGTTGACCTTGCTACATTTCGTCTTTCTGGCACCGCCAAGACTTGCTAGAGAGATTACTTCTTGACCAGGCCAGCTGGGTCTGCACCTTTGACCTGGGCTCAGTTCTCCGAGTTATTCTTGGGGAAGTTCCTTCCAGTTACTCAGAGAGAGGATCTTCGGAGGCAATTTGAGCGTCTCCAGCAGGGCTCCATGTCTGTCACTCAGTACAAGACCAGGTTCATTACTCTAGTCAGGCATGCTATTATGATCCTCCCCACGGATCTAGAGAGAGTGAGGAGGTTTATTGAGGGTTTGGCCCAGTCTATCATACTTCAGATGGCCAGAGAGACGGGTACTGATATCTCCGTTCAGGATGCAGCCGATGTGGCCAGGCGCATTGAGATGGTATTATCGCAGGGTAGTGGTCAGGGGTCTGACAAGAGACCTCAACATTTCGGCCGATCCAATGGTGACACATCTGGGGGTAGAGAAGATTTTGGTAGGGGCCATCCCCCTAGGCCTTTTCAGTTAGCACTCCAGGTATCCCGTAGTGCACTATCAGCTCCCATCTGTGCACCGCCGATTCAGAGCTTTTAGGGTGGTCATTCTGGTCGTCAAGGATAGTTACCGGGTTAGTATTCTCAGCATCCGAGGTCTTTCTTCACTTGAGGTGGTATGGGGAATATTTCTAGGTTTTTCCCCCGAGGTTTTGGTGGTTCTCAGTATCAGGGTTCCCGTTCCATGGTCCCCGCACCAGGTGGTGCACCCTCACCCCCTCAGCCAGCTAGGGGTGGTCGTGGTGCCAGAGGTGGAGGTCAGACTCATAGAGGTGGAGGACAGGCCACGAGAGGTAGAGGTCAGGACGCAGTAGGTCAACCCAGAGATGTTCAGGTTGGAGGGGCTCCACCCCGATGCTATGCTATTCCGGCCAGGCCTGAGGCTAAGGCCTCTGACGCAGTTATCACAGGTACGGTTTCAGTTTGCAGCCGAGATGTTTCGGTATTATTCGATCCGGGTTCTACTTTCTCTTATGTGTCTTCATATTTTGCCCCTTATTTGAGCATGTCCCGTGATTCCCTGAGTGCCCCTGTATGTGTGTCTGCCCCGGTGGGTGATTCTATAGTGGTAGATCGAGTCTACCGTGCTTGCTTAGTAGTTATTGGTGGTGTGGAGACTCAGGTTGATCTTTTGCTTCTGGATATGGTTGACTTTGATTTTATACTGGGGATGGATTGGCTATCTCCCTATCACGCTATTCTGGACTGTCATGCCAAGACAGTGACATTAGCCTTGCCGGGAGTACCTCGTTTGGAGTGGAGAGGGACTTCTAGTCATTCTTCCGGTAGAGTCATGTCTTATATGAAGGCTCGACGCATGGTCGAGAAGGGTTGTCTGGCCTATTTGGCCTATGTTCGTGATTCTAGTGCCGAGGTTCCTTCTATGGAGTATGTGCCCGTGGTTCGTGAGTTTCCATAGGTATTCCCTGTTGACCTGCCGAGTATGCCGCCCGACAGGGATATTGATTTTTGTATTGAGGTAGATCCGGGCACTCAGCCCATTTCTACTCTGCCGTATCATATGGCCCCGCCAGAGTTGAAGGACTTAAAGGAGCAGTTGCAGGATTTGTTTGATAAAGGCTTCATTAGGCCTAGTGTTTCTCCTTGGGGTGCTCCAGTGTTGTTTGTTAAGAAGAAAGATGGCTCAATGAGGATGTGTATTGACTACCGGCAGCTGAATAAGGTTACTATTAAGAATAAGTATCCTTTGCCAAGGATTGGTGATCTATTTGACCAGCTTCAGGGTGTTACAGTGTTTTCCAAGATAGACTTGAGATCTAGTTACCATCAGCAGAGGATTAGGGCGTCTGATGTCCCTAAGAAGGCCTTTCGCAATCGTTATGGGCATTATGAGTTCTTGGTGATGTCATTTGGGTTGACAAATACCCCCGCTTCTTTTATGGAGTTGATGAACTGTGTGTTCAGGCCATATTTGGACTCATTTGTGATTGTGTTTATTGACGATATCTTGATTTACTCTCGTAGCCGAGAGGAGCATGAGCAGCACCTTCGAGTCGTCCTCCAGACTTCGAGGGATAGGCAGTTGTATGCCAAATTTTCTAAGTGTGAGTTCTGGTTGAGTTCAGTGGCATTTCTGGGCCATGTTATATCGGCAGAGGGTATTCAGGTGGATCCCAAGAAGATTTCAGCAGTCAGAGATTGGCATAGACCCACTTCAGCTACAGAGATTCGGAGCTTCTTGGGCTTAGCAGGTTATTATCACCGATTTGTGGAGGGCTTTTCATCTATAGCATCCCCGATGACCAGTTTGACCCAGAAGGGTGCCCAATTCAGGTGGTCGGATGAGTGTGAAGCGAGCTTTTAGAAGCTCAAGACAGCCTTGACCACGACACTAGTGTTAGTTTTGCCCACAGGTTCAGGACTGTATACCGTGTATTGTGATGCTTCACGGGTTGGACTTGGTGCAGTGTTGATGCAGGAGGGCAAGGTTATAGCTTATGTTTCACGTCAGTTGAAGGTTCATGAGAAGAACTATCATGTCCATGATTTGGAGTTAGCAGCTATTGTTCATGCATTGAAGATCTGGAGGCATTACTTGTATGGTGTGCCATGTGAGGTGTTCACGGATCACAAGAGTTTACAGTATTTATTCAAGCAAAAGGAGTTGAACATGAGGCAGAGAAGGCGGTTAGAGTTGTTGAAGGACTATGATATTACCATTCTTTATCATCCGGGGAAGGCCAATGTGGTGGTCGATGCTTTGAGCCGGAAGTCAGCCGGTATGGGTAGTCTTGCTTATTTATCAGTCGGAAAGCGACCTCTTGCTTTGGATGTTCAAGCTATAGCCAACCGATTTGTGATATTGGAGGTTTCTGTGACTGGCAGTGTTTTGGCCCATACCGTGGCCCGTTCTTTATTGTATGACCGTATTTGGGCCAGGTAGTATGATGATCGTCATTTATATATTCTTAGAGATACAGTCCGGCACAGAGATGCCAAGCAGGTTACGCTTGATGATGAGGGAGTTTTGCGGATGCAGGCCGTATTTGTGTACCTGATGTTGATGGTATTCGTGAGTTGATTCTACAGGAGGCCCATAGTTCCGGTATTCCATTCATCCGGGCGTCGCAAAGATGTACCAGGACTTACGGCATCATTATTGGTGGTGGAGGATAAAGAAGGACATTGTAGCTTATGTAGCTCGGTGCTTGAATTGTCAGCAGGTTAAGTACGAGCACCAGAGACCTGGTGTTTAATGCAGCAGATTCAGCTCCCCGAGTGGAAGTGGAAGCGTATCACCATAGATTTTGTAGTTGGACTCCCACGGACTCAGAGGATGTTTGATGCGGTGTGGGTTGTTGTGGATAGGCTGACCAAGTCAGCACACTTCATTCTAGTATCGGTTTCGTATTCAGCGAAGAAGTTGGCAAAGATTTATATGAGAGAGATTGTTAGATTGCATGCGGTGCCCATATCCATCATATCAGACCGAGGTACTCAGTTTACCTCCCATTTCTGGAGGGTATTTCGGCGAGAGTTGGGTACACAGATTGAGTTGAGCACAGCATTTCATCCTCAGACAGACGGACAATCCTAGCGTACTATTCATATTTTGGAGGATATGTTGCGGGCTTGTGTCATTGACTTCGGTGGTTCATGGTATCAGTTCTTTCCTTTAGCTGAGTTTGCCTACAACAACAACCATCAGTCGAGCATTCAGATGGCTCTGTATGAGGCGTTGTATGGTAGGCGGTGTCGGTCACCAGTCGGATGGTTTGAGCCGGGAGAGGCTAGATTGTTGGGTTCTGAGTTAGTCCAGGATGCCTTGGACAAGGTGAAGATCATTCAGGATAGACTTCGTACAGCTCAGTCCATGCATAAAAGTTATGCGGATCGCAGAGTTCGAGATTTGGCATTCATGATAGGAGACCGGGTATTTCTTCGGGTGTCGCCCATGAAGGGCGTGATGAGGTTCGAAAAGAAGGGCAAGTTGAGCCCTAGGTACATTGGTCCATTTTAGATTTTGGATAAGGTGGGAGAGGTGGCCTACAGGCTTGCTTTGCCACCAAGTTTATCAGCGGTACACCCGGTGTTTCATGTATTATTCTTCAGAGGTATATTGCAGATCCATCTCATGTACCTGACTTCAGCGGTGTCCAGTTGGACAAGGATTTGACTTATGAAGAGGATCCGGTAGCCATATTAGCTCGGCAAGTTCGTCAGTTGAGATCGAAGAGTTATCCTTCGGTTCGTGTTCAGTGGAGAGGTCAGCCTGTTGAGGCAGCTACCTGGGAGTGCGAGTCCAACATGCGGAGCCGATATCCCCACCTTTTCCTCGATTCAGGTACCTTTCTATGTCCGTTCGAGGACGAACGTTTGTTTTAGAGGTGAAGATTGTGATTACCCAAAAGGTCAACCTGTGTAAATATAATTATTACTGTGTTCCGAGGCCTTAAAAGCCTCCGTCTATCTCAGCTCGATGTGCGTGCGTAGCCCGGACGCGTAGCCGAGAAGCCTTTATGTGAAAAATTGGATAAAAGTTGAAATTATGATAATTAACTGAATAAAGTTGACTTTGGTCAACATTTTTGGTAAACGGACCCGGACCCGTGATTTGACGATCCCGGAGGGTCCGTAGGAAAATATGGGACTTGGGCGTATGCCCGGAATCTAATTTCGAGGTCCCAAACCCGAGAAATGAATTTTTAAAGAAAGTTGTTTTCTGAAAATGGTAAAGACTTTTGAAAATGATAAATAATGTGAATTTGGGAAAGGTTTAATATGGTTATTATGTGTTGTCTGTAAAATTTGGTAAGAAATTGACTTGGTTTGACATGTTTCGGATCAAAAATGGGAAATTTAGAAGTTTATGAAGTTTGAGAAAATTCTAAAGATCTTGGAGGTTAATTAATTGTTTTTGTTGTTATTTTGGCGATATAATTACTCGAATAAGTCCGTAAGATGTTTTGTGAGGATGTGTGTGTATTTGGTTTTGGAGCCCTGAGGGCTCGGGTGAGTTTCAGGTAGGTGTCGGGGTGCAAAAGAGTTGAAAAATCTGATGTATAGAGCTGTATCTCGTGTCTGGTGTCTAACACTATGCGATCGCATAGGTTTCCCTGTGATCGCATAGTGTAGTGTGCGAGGGGAGGATTCTGTGACCCTATGCGATCGCATAGACCCATCCGCGATTGCATAGGGTATAGGAGAGCTGGGTGGGGCTGGGAAAATACTCTCTGCGACCGCACTAGGCCTTCCGCGATCGCACGGGCCTAGGGCAGGCCTCTTCTGCGATCGCATCCTTCTCTGCGGTCGCGTAGCAGGGGATCCATGAAGCTCTGCGATCGTATCCCTCTTTCCGCGATCGCAGAGTAAAAAAATTTCCCAGTTATTTAATTAGTCAAAATCAGAATACCATTACGGGAATTTCATATTTTTCACCATATTCTTCTTCTCCAAACCCCATAGATGACTTCCAAGCTATTTTTCCACCATAACCACTTGGGTAAGTAATCCTAACTCTAGTTTCTTCCATTTTCTTTCATCAATCACTAGATTCTAGGTCTAAAAACATGAAATCAAAGGTAGAAATTGGGGGTTTTGGGTAGAGTTAGGGCTTTTGGAATTTTGGGGAATTCAACCTCGTTTTGGGGTCGGATTTCAAAACAAATTGTATATTCAGGCTCGTGGGGGAATGGGTGATCGGGTTTTGGTCCGAACCTCGTGTTTGGACCAAGCGGGCTCGGGGTTGAATTTTGGTATTTTTGGAAGAATGATGGGAAATCTATAATTAGGCTTTGGGATTGGTTTATTGAGTAATTATTGATGTTATTGAGTCGAATATGTCTAGATAATATCGTTTCGGATTTGGATTCAAGAGGGAAAGCGGTGATTGAGGCTTGACTTGCAGTTTTGGAGCCGAGGTAAGTGTTTGGCCTAACCTTAGCTTGAAGGAATAGGTATAGAGTCTTATTTGCTATGTGTATTCCATGTCCAACGCATAGGTAAGGTGACGACCTATGTGTTGTGGTCAATCATGCCCGTGAGTCAAATGTGATGATTTATACCGTGTTCTTGATATTCTCTGTGTTATGAATAATTGGTTATTTAGAAGTGATACGTTGTGGTTGTTTCATGACGTGGGAAGTTATTGATTAATTGTTCAGTTGAGGATTTTTATTGTTAAAATTATACTTCTGAGTGAGATTGGTTATAGCTGAGTCCCTTGCCGGGATGATAGAATTTTGCTGGTTATTTCTGTACAATTAGAACTTCTTATTGTTAAACCTTCATATTGAATTGTTGCTTCTATGTACATTATGCACGAGGGGACATTCCGTGCCGAGTGATTGTGAGGATATGCACGAGAGAACATTCCGTGCCGAGTGATTATTATTTATGCACGAGGGGACATTCCGTGCCGAGTAACTGCGAGCTTATGCACGAGGGGACATTCCGTGCCGAGTGGCTTTATTATTTATGCACGAGGGGACATTCCGTGCCGAGTGATTGTGAGGCTATGCACGAGGGGACATTCCGTGCCGAGTGGCTTTATTATTTATGCACGAGGGGACATTCCGTGCCGAGTGGCTTTATTATTTATGCACGAGGGGACATTCCGTGCCGAGTGGCTTTATTATTTATGCACGAGGGGACATTCCGTGCCGAGTGGCTTTATTATTTATGCACGAGGGGACATGTCGTGCCTTTTGCTGCTTATTTACTTGTTTCGAGATGTTAATTCTTGTTTTTCTCCTACATTTCAGTTATTACTTAATTCTACTGTGTTAGTAATTGTTGCCCTTTTAACCCCAGCATGTTCATCCCCGTAGCTGTATTTCCTGTTTATTTCCTGTTATATCATTGAACTGCGCAGGTATTAATTGCGGTCGTGTCCTAGCCTCGTTACTACTTCGCCGAGGTTAGGCTCGGCACTTACTCAGTACATGGGGTCGATTGTATTGATGCTACACCTGCACTTATTTATGTCATGCAGATTACGCAGCCGGACCCAGTGGACACCATTAGAGGGAGTATCCTTCAGTCCACGCATGCGACATCGAGGTAGTCCGCAGACGTTCGTGGGCCCTGACGTCACCTTCTATCCTTTCTTTCTGTCATTTTGTGTATTTTCAGACAGATGTACCACTTTATTTCAGACTGTTGTTTTTAGAAAAATCTCAGTCTGGTTCATGAGATTGTGACTCCATTTCTGGGTTTTGTACTTAATGGGATTTTCTACGAAATTGGCTATTGTAGTTTTAGAATCTATTAAGCTTCCGTATTTCTATCATGATTACCTAGTTAGGGTTTATTGTTTTTAATTGTTAACATGTCAATTCATTTAAAACGTTGGCTTGTCTAGCGAGTTCAACGTTAGACGTCATCACGGCCTGAAGGTGGGATTTCAGGTCGTGACAGTTTTGGACGGTTATTGGCCATTACCGACCTACTTTGGTTTGTTTTTTGGACGTTTTTCCCGAATTTATGGTAGTGTAATTTCCCAAGTAACCAAATGCCCAGGTAAATCCCCAAGAAAATATGTAACGATCCGGCCGGTCATTCCGAGAGTTATAGCCCCGTTTCCCCCATTTCCTCTTTTTTATTTGTTGTTCAGTCTTATTACATTGCATCGGGTTGGTTTGTTCGGTTTCAGAGTGATTTTGGAGGGGAATGAGACACTTAGTCTCTTAATTTGGAATTTAAGTTGGAAAAAGTCCATCGGAAGTTGACTTATGAGTAAAGGATCTCGGATTAGGGTTTTTGCAGTTCAGATAGATCTGTTTGGTGATTTCGCTCTTAGGAGTGTGTTCAGAATGTAATTTGGGTGTCTGTGGTAGAATTAGGCTTGAATTGGCGAAATTGAAAATTTTGGCGATTTCTGGTCGGTAGTGGAAAATTAAATATCGGGGTCGGAATAAAATTCTGGAAGTTGGAGTGGGTTCGTAGTGTCATTTGTGATGTGTGTGCAGAATTTCAGGTCATTCAGATATGGTTTGGTAGGTTTCGGCATCGTTGGAGAATTTGGAAGTTTATAATTCCTTAAGCTTGATTTCGGGGATAATTTAGTGTTTTGATGTTCTATTGGGTGCTCCGAGAGTTCGATTAAGTTTTTATATTGTTATGTGACTTCTTGGTGTTGTTGGTGGAGGTCCGGAACGTCTCATGTGTGTTTGGGTGGTTCACGAAATGATTTTGGTTGTTGATGAACTGTTGAAGTTGCTATGTTATTCCGCACATGTGGAAGGGGGAGCGCAGGTGCGAGGTCCGCAGAAGGGGAAAGAGGCCCGCAGATGTGGGCAGGAGCGCTTTGGGTTGAATGCGCAGGTGCGAGTCTTAGAGCGCACCTGCGGGACCGCAGGTGCGAGATGCTGGCCGCAGATGCGGAATTTTGAGGAGTAAGTGGAATCCGCACTTGCGATGGTTTTTCCGCAGGTGCGGCATTGCAGAAGCGGTTATTTGGACCGCAGATGCGGTTTTGCTGGGCAGAGAATATGAATTGAACCCTTCGCCAATTTTGGTCATTCTTCACAATTTCAACTCGATCTTTGGAGCTTTTGGAGGGTTTTGAAGAGAGAATCAAGGGGGAATTCGTTGAGGTAAGATGTTTTAACTTAAAACTCGTACCTATAATGAATTTCAGTTGTTTAAGCATGAAAATTTTAGAGATTAGGGGTGAAATCTGTGAGAAACTAGGGCTTGGAATTGATGAGTTTAATTTGGGTAATTGAGGGGTCAAACGAGGTCGTATTTTGGTAAATTTGGTATGAATGGACTCGTGAGTGAATGAGGTTTCTAGTTTTGTAATTTTTGTTGGATTCTGAGCCGTGGGCCCGGAGGTCGGGTTTGGCTAATTTTGGGATTTGTGATCTAATTTGATAATTTTCATGTGAGTTTCGTTCCCTTAGCATATATTAATGATAATATACTGATTTGGGATAGATTCGGGGCGATTTGTACCCGAGTCGAGCGGCAAGGGCATTGCGGAGTAGAGTTTTGTCAAGTTTGAGGTAAGTAACGATTGTAAATCTAGAGTTGAGGGTATGAAACCCCGGATTCTTCGTACTATTTTACTATATTGAGGTGACGCACATGCTAAGTGACGGGCGTGTAGGCGTGCACCGTTAAGGATTGTGACTTGGTCCGTCCCATAGCAACTATAGAGTTGCATATTTTGATTAAAATGGTATAATAACTACATGTTTTAGAAAAACATTCTTATAACTTGGACTGAATGCCATGTTTGGGACCTTGTGCCTGTACTGTTTGGACCCTAAGGGGTACTTTATTACTATCCTCACACTGTTTTGATTTGAAAGCATATTCTCAGTCACGATTTTACCTGTTTACTGTTTAATTCTATTTCATTACTCTATTTTAAAGTATATGAAAGTTCTTTTGGACCGAGTCCCCTGGTTTTAATGAAATGCCTGAGTGGCTTGTGAGGTGGATGACTGAGTGAGGCTGAGGGACTGATTGTGAGGATATTTATGGATCGGGATGCATGCCGCAACAATATATGGATCGGACTGCACGCCGCAACAATGTAGCGCTTGGGCTGTAGGAGCCCCTCTGGAGTCTTTATACCCCCACTTAGCATAGGTATCTAGTGAGTGTGAGTGCTGAGTGACGAGAGATTGGGAGGAATGAGTGACTGGGAGACTTGACCGAGGGGCTATTCATGAGTGGTATTTTGCCCGAGGGGCTGGTTAATGAAATTATTATTTTCACTCTATTTTATTATTGAGCCTCTACTGACAATGTTGAAGATATGTGTACATGTTTTCAGTGAAACTGGAGTTTAAAGTGATAATTTGACTTGAACACTGATTTGACACTTGTTGTTTCATTGAGACTTTATAATTATGAACTTTATGTGATTTTTACTGCTCGTCACTGCACTCAGCCTTTATTTATAGTTATTACTTACGGAGTTGGCGTACTCAAGTTACTCCCTGCACCTTGTATGCAGATCCAGGTACTTCAGGTCCCGGTAGCGATTGTTGACTATTTCTGCGCGGAACCTCAGTCGGAGATTGCGATGTAGTTGCTTGACATTCGCAGCCTCGTCTTCTCCTTCCCTATCTTCCCTTTAGCACATTTTTATTATTTCTAGACAATTGTTGTCTTATTATACTTTGGACTTGTAGTTATATTGGCTCGTGACTTAGTTACACCTAGTTTGAGATTTTATTTCAGCATTGTTTGTTGGGATTTAACAATTTAAATTAGAAACTCTGTGGAAAAAGATTATTATTATTTAAATGTCTTTATGAAAACCGAATTGTTTGAAATTGTGAGGCTTGCCTAGTTCCACGATAGGCGCTATCACGACCGGGGTGATTTGGGGTCGTGACAAAATATCCCCAGCTAAATTCGCATGTATAGTTACCTAGGGATTTTCCTTCATATTAACATATAATTGTTTTTCCTCATTTTCTTTGTTTGTTTACCTATGAATTTTCTCACAGAAATGTACTTGCCGATTTATTTCTCTACTAATATATATTAAAGTTACTGACAAATTTAATAACGCTACTAATATATCTTGAAAATTAACGTTAAGAAAAAAATTAAATATACGAATATATTATAAAAATAATAAATAAAATAATATTAAGTTATTTAATTTATAAATAAAATACATAAAAATATATTATATAGTATATAATATAGAAGGTATTATATAAAAATGAAAGTTTATATCAAGGGCATAATAGACTTTTCAAGTAAAAATGTGACTTTTGTGATAACTAGAGCAAATTAATATAATTTTGTGTAACAAAAGAAAGAAAAATAACTTTTGTGCAATGAACACAAAATTAAATGATTTTTACGTAATAAAAAAAATGACTTTTGGGTAACAAACCCAAAAATTCAATACAATACAATACCATACTACAAGACAAGAGTACATGCTGACCCAAGACTTGTTGCAAGTTGCAACAATAACAACTACTAACAAAACAAAACACAAACTAAGAGAAATTAACTAGAGGAAAGTGAATAGAAATTATATTAGGCTATTCATAGCTTTCCCTTTATTCTCAAAACTAAACTCACATCTCAGGCCAAGCTTTAGTCATGACATTTAGGACATTTGCTGCAAATCTGGTATTTACATGAGCAAATTTTACAAGCTTTGCCGATGATTTTGCCTCCAGGTTTTGCACCTTTTCCTATCCAACCTGGTATCTTACGGGTGATTCCCGCACCCGTCTTCTGATCAGTAATAGTGTTTGAATTCATTGCTGCACCAAATTAGGTTATGGGTTATGTAGAGTAATGTATTAGTTATAGGTTAATCAATAAAGGAGGAAATTAAGATGTGATCGTAAGAGTTTATGGACTTGCACATATATTTAGTATAAAGTATAATTGTACGTTCGTTAAAAGGTTGACCCAAATTAAAAGTAATATGTTAAGGTTTAATATTAAATGCGTCTATAAGACACCTCTTAAAGTATGGGGTCTTATGTGTAGTCTGTACATACCCGGGTATAATTTCTAATTTAGTGATGAGCTAAATTAGAATTACATAAACATGTGTAACTATAAATGAGTTATGTTCGACGTAGGGTTCTTTTCTAATATCTCACCGTTGGAAAGTGTGAGCCGTCGTCTGTGCAACTCCTACGTCTTGGTTTGGAAGACCACTAACCACAAAGACGACAAGTTATGGATTCATGTACGCTTCCGCATCTAATTTTACGTTCTTGATGATTTGACATGATAGGTCTTGCGTAAAAGATGATAGATTTCATCTTAAAATATTTTTGGTCCTAACAATGATAGTATTAATTCTCAATGCTGCAGACATACATAAACTAGGATGAACGTGTTCCTCGTCGAACAACTTAAGTTTTAAACAAAATGATCACACAGTTGGCAGGATATGGTGCTGCTTTAGTTTACCGAGAACATGACCTTTCATAGGAGGGCGTGGAAGTCAAGAATTAAGATAAGAGACTAGTAGGTAGTCATACGTCTCCCTTGTCCTACTAATAATATCATCGTTAATCTTGTATTTTTCTATTTTCAGATTTTTATCATTACCTATTGGTTCTTTCGATTCGATTATCTTGTTATCTTACTGGTATTACTGTTTGTTGCTACTGCTTTTTCATCTTTTCTTGAGCTAAAGATTTATTGTAAATAACCCCTTTATCTACTCAAGATAAGAGTAATATCTGCGTACACATTAATTATTCTTGCTTGACCTTACTTATATGATTGTACTAAATTTATTATTATTGTATTGATCATACAATTGGCAGAAACAAGGTTTCGGATAAACAAGTCTTATCACCGTCCAAAAGATACTTTTATATGTTTCAGACATATAAATAATTAAATTGAAGTGTCCCTGCTCTAGCAATATAGTTTAAACTAATATACTGGAGTAATAGATAGAGGAAGTAAATAAGCCTTGTGTTACTGTAGCAGGCGCCTTAGACATCTCCCTTGCATCAGCTTGTGAGGATATTACTATTAGCAAAATAGCCAAAGAAAGGCAAAGAAAAAGGTTAGTTTTGGAAAACATTTTGATGAGCTATTTTGAGTTTCAATTTTTTGCTGTAAAAAGGAAAACAATATTTCTCCCCTATTTATAGAACTTAATAATGTGTCGTGCAACTGTCAGAACAACTTGTTCTAAACAAGGAAGAAAAATGACGAAAAGAAAGACTTCACAAAAGTCTTACTTTGAAGTCACGCCCGCCGGGATTGACTGAGTTGGTTGGTGAGTGATTTCCCACATGAAATATCTGAAATCGATTTTCTTTACCAACAGTCTCCTCAGTCAGAGTTTGTCACACCGAATATACCTAATGCGATTTATGTCTTCTATGTGATTTGCGGACAATTACATAGTAAATTAGTTATCCAACGCGCACCCGAAAGATTGTGGCTGCGAGTTTCATCCGGCTGCGCGTCTCCTACGAGTTTTCCAAACAAAAAAACAAAAACAAGGTCGTCACTTGGCCACTTAAGAATGGACCATGTCGATAATTGGTGGCCGTGTGACTCCAACTCTTGCCCAAGACTATATAACAACCCATACCTCAATCAATGTGGGACACCTTAACAACAAAGACATAGCTATGATTTAAAGTTTATAGATTTTAGTTTATCACGAATTCATAGTTCATTTTAGTTATTGAGTTTGTAATTAATATTTATACATATTTTATGTATTTTCTAAAATAAATACAAGGTTTAAGTTGAGTTCGTTTGAACCCGCGACTAATGCTCTTCCTCAGCCAATGATCTCGTACCACATGTTGTATTTAGCAATAATATATCTTTTATAGCATGAGGATAAGTGTGAATTCACTTATGAAAATGCATGGTAAAACATAAGCAGAAATAAATGCATAGTTGAGCATATATTTAATTAAAACTTGGAAAAAAAAAAGTTTTTGAAGTTTTGTTGAAAAATAATATTTGTAAGTTAAAATTGTGTTTGTACATACATGTTATTTGAGAGAAAAATGTTAAAATTTTGTGAGTGATAGAAAAAATTTCGCTGAAAAACTGTCTTAAATCAACTTTTGGGAACTTGAAAAAAAAAATTCAACTTGAAAAATAGTAGCCAAATTCTATTGCCCAAACGGGAGCATAAATAACTAATAGGCTTGCAAACTAAATTTGATACCAACTTTTGACATTTCAACTAATAGGCTTGCTTTTATTGGACACTTTAATATTACTTAATTTGTGCTTATTAAACACAATACGCTGGCAAAACATGAATAGACAGTCAACTTGGTAAATAAATACTAGTATTCTTTTCACGAAATAAAAGTACATACAGTACCACAATGTTAATAGACTACAAGACAAGACATGTCGACCTAGACTTGATTGCAACTTGCAACAGCAAGGACAAAACAAAACAAAACACAAACTAAAAATATAAGTAGTGGGAAATGAGGCTAGACTTTTAAAAATAAAAAAAAGGTTTTTCGCTCGATATTTAGTATTCGTATTGAAATTTGACTAAATGCGGAATAGGACTGTCATATACTCCATTTCAATTACGTTAAATTTATTTCTTTTACTCCGTACCAAAAAGAATGATATGTTTTCATATTTAGAAACAGTTTATCTGTCACGACCCGAAATTCCCATCATCGGGATCGTGATGGCGCCTAACATCACATTTGCTAGGCAAGCCAACGTTAGAGGTTTTTTAGCCAATTCTTTACATTTTAGTGATTATCAGTAGACAAGAGAAATAAACGTGAAACTATATAGATATCAACCTTAATTACATGCTACTTCTACCCAAAATCCGGAGTAACAATTCACGAACATACTAAGATTTTCTATAAACATTTGTCCGAAAGAACATACAATTGTTTGTGAAGTATAGTAAAAACACTAAATATAGGAGTATAGAAGGGGACGCCAGGGCATGTGGACGCCACCAGGACTACCTTGGGTCTCCTAGCTATGAAATCTACAGCCAACCTCTCGATCAGCCACTACCTACTCCAAAATCTGCACAGGAAGTGCAGAGTGCAGTATCAGTACATTTGATCCCATGTACTGGTAAGTGTCGAGTCTAACCCGACGAAGGAGTGACGAGTCTACGGTGGGACACTCACAACATAAGCTGCATTCAATGAATAATAAGACAGAAAAGAAGGTATAATAAAGTAAAAACAGTAACTTGCAAGAATAAATACAGTACCCAACGTACTTCACCAGTGTTCAGCTATTGCCAATCCTTAAGTGTAATTCAATACTACCGTACAACTAACACAGTCAAAGAAAGAACATAAACATATAAATTGTTGTGGCACGCAACCCGATACCACCGTACATATCATAATCCTCCCTTATTTCTTCTTGATAACATAATTACAGAATGTAAATAAAATGTTGCGGCGTGCAACCCGGTCCCACCATATCATAATAATCAGAATCACGGTTCACCCTTATATTACCACATTCCACCCTTATTAAGCATGTTGCGGCATGCAACCCGATCCTGCCGTATAATATCAATTCACCATTATTGCTTCTCAATATATCACCCTTATTCCACTTGTTGCGGCGTGCAACCCGATCCCACCATATTCATATCAATTGTACATGAAGTATAGAAGTTTCACAAATTAAAACCAGACCTTTCTCAATACTTAAACTACAGAACAAGGCAAATGAAAATCTTATACTCAATAAAACTCTACACAAGTAATACTATTCAACCAGACCAATCTAGAATATCACTAAAACACAAATAATTAGAACACCTTAAGCAAGTAATAGGGGACAAGGAAACTACGGAATAACAAGTATCTGCAACAAGAAAAAATAATATCTAACAAGTAGTAATTAGGCATGGAAATACAAGTAGGCATGTAACAATTAAAACAGGGAAAGAACAATATAAGAACAGGAGAAAAACAGGCAAACAGATAAATTGGCAGCGCATAAGTACTCGTCACCTTACATATACGACGCTCACATGATTTTCATATAGCATTTAAGACAAGGATTCCTAATCCCTCAAGTCAAAGTTAGGCACAATACTTACTTCGCTCCACATGCCACTCACTGCTCAATTACCGCTTTTTCCTCTAGATTCCACCTCCAAACCACTCGTATCTAGCCCGAATTAACTTAATAACATCAAATATAGCTAAAGGAATTAATTACAGTGCATAAATTTAGGTTTCCCAAACTTTTCCCAAAAAGTCAAAAATCAACCCTGGTTCCGCTTGGTCAAAACTCGAAGTTCGGACCAAAACCCATTCACCCATTTGTCGCGCCCCCTTTTTCCTCGCGGATATCGGGTTTATGACATTCTGACAACTCTTTTAAAGTAAGGGTTATAAAAAGAGAAGAGTCTCCACCTAACGATTTTGAAGGCGCGTTAGGGCACCTAGAGTAATTAACTCATGAGACTAGTTTGCATCACCAGAGATCGGGTAAGGGCTTGAAATTATCCCAAGGGGAAGGTGTTAGACACCCCTCAAGATCCACAAATGTGGTTCCCAGCTAAATAGTTTTCGTGAATTTGTACAATTAGCAAATAACAAGTAAAGGGCTCAAGTAAGAGGGGATTTCAAACAAGTGTTCAAGTTATTAAATTTTGAAAAGGAAAAGAACTAATATAACATTTAAAGGAGAGATATCCTAGGTTTAAAATAATATGGATCACATCAATGCAATACCCAATGATACTCCTCAAAGAGGGCCTACACGTGGTATTAGCGCACCGGTCATCATATCCATATTCTATCCTTTCCCACCCCGTTAAGGTAATTAAAGCGCGTATTGGTCACGAACTCTATTGCATGTTGTTTCCCGTCCCTTCCTATTAATCCCGGAGGAAATTAGGACTCCTACCCTAAAGGGAGGTATTAGGCAGACCCTCAGGTTTTAAAGGTAAAAATTCTAGAGCGCCATATAAGGAACAAATAGGACTGCAGATAAAGGGGAGCATGGAAAACAGGGAAGGGCTCACATATACCTCCAAATATATTGCACATAAACAACATGTCTCATACACAAATTAAGGCCTAGGTTTAGTTCTTATAGCATGGTATCTAAGTGATAATAACAAAGAGGCAGATTCATTTCGTAACTCAGAGAGGGAGTCTTAATCAGTTTTGCCTACTGATTTTAAGCATGCTGATAGTTAGACAGTACACATAGAAAGGGGTATTTCCATTTTAATGATTTCAATTACCTAAGGCGTGCCTAGGCGTAGGATAATGCTCAATAGTTACCCAGATTATTAAAGAAAACTGTTTGAGTTGTTTTTTTTCCTAAACATGTTGTACCTAAGTGCGTACAAAAACGCAAGATTAATTACCAATTATTTATGGACATGGTGAGACAATTTAGGTCATTTTCATGCATTAGTAGCTTAACTAGGTGTTTTAAAACGAGTCCTTAGAGAGAGTGGTATCTATTACACATATAAAAGTACAGACTGTTTAAGATATGTGTTTAGGCCAAGTGTAATAAGCGAGTATGATCCTATTGCATGATGTCTAATGCATCATGATAACTTAAACATGGATTTCTAAATGCATACAGAATCACAACATTATGCACGACTTCAGGAACACCGTATGTGATGGTTTTAATAGTTTTAGACAGGATCTCTAAATACGTAGGCATGGTAAACATGATTGCAACTTTGTTAATATAATTATTCCAAGGCAGGATGCACTTCAGAACATGTTGACAGAATCAAATGGTAGCAGTTTTTGTTATTCTCATTAATCCTATGAACATGATTTCTAAGTGAGGGCGATGCATGACGATATGCTGAAAGAAAGGCAGACGTGTGAACCTAAGTGACAGGGTACCTATATGCATGGCATACTTGATACATTACTCCTAAACATGGTTACTAGTGCGCACATAGAAAAGTAAACCTAGAAACATGATTTCTACCCATACCTATACTATAGCATGCATATCCCCACCCATTTTCTCTATCCAGCCCCAAAATCATTTTTACAAATAATTATTACAAACTTCTGAGTATGAATTACATAAATAAATAAAAAGAAGAAGTTAAATATAGGGAGACTGCAATAATAGGCCCAAGCCTCCAGATCCTCAGTGCCATATGTTGTTTTACAATCTCATAATCCGGGTGTGTCAGAGTTTCCAAGGACCTCGGAGGATCCAAGGCAGTGGTCACACCCAGATTTCATAGCCAAGAAGGAGTAGGTGCAGTGTGGAAATGCCATCCTTGTGTGTCAGAGTTCAGAGGGTACTCAAGGGTCCCCAAAGCAGTGCTCACACGAAGGGGGCTGAACCTAAGAAACTAGGAGTAAAGTGAAATGTGCTCATAGTTTGGGAAATTTAAGTGAAAACAATATTGAAATATAGTTTGAAAAAAAACCGAGGGACTTAGTAAAGATCAGCTTTTTTTTAGAACAAAGGTTCAACCGACGAAAACAGGTTTTTTGATAAAAACACCAAACTCAAAAACAAAATAAATCTAGCATCATATAAAGGACCCAGGGTGGCCCAGCAGTCACAAACAAATGGTGAGAGGTTTGGGGGACAAATACACAGCCTGTGAAACAGGCAGAATCACACATAGACACACAATCAAAGGGTTCCTAAGGGTTCAGGGGAGATCAGTGGTATAACAAAGCGTCAGATTAGAGTAACATATTAACAAAACAACTAGCATCATGATTTAACTAACATATTAGTCATAGGCATGGAGGTTCATATAAGTAATAGAGGCTAAGTGTATAGAGACACATTGGTCATTTATGGTGAAGTGAAACTAAACATGTAGAGGGGATTCAGAACTTTAATTGCATGTTGAACAGCAAAACCATAAGTAGACACATATAAAAAATACAAGGAATTGAACTATCAATAGAAACATATTGGTTTGATGAATAAAGCTTAAATCAGAACATACCAGTATGATGAAGAAAGCAGTAATACAAGAAAAGGTAAGAGATGCACAGTGGTTAGCCTTGGCTTGCAGCCAACTAACTTAAAGTAATAGCAAGTAGCACAGAAGAGAGTATAGAGAGAGTATGAAACTTTAGTTGAGAAATAGAGAGTGCACAGATCCGTTTGTATCTATGTATGTGTCTGTCCTTTGTGCTAAAGAAAGAGTAAAGTATTTATAGCGTTTGAAAATGAGTCGAAAATAAGGTAACAAGTATTGGTTTAACATAATAATGGAAGTAATGTTCAAACATAATCAATCACAGACCTGGACTCTCTTTAATTAGGGAGTCCTAATTCAAACGGACATACTTATGTTGCATAAGAAAAAAATCAATTATGAACTAATTTTTACTATAGCAAGAGTAGTAAAGCATGTAGCATGTGATAAAGGCCAAATACACAATTTTTCACATAAGGAAAATATATACTGAATATTTGACAGCACGTTTAAGCACATAAATAAGGTAGGATACCTTTCAATTCTAAAAATCAGCCACAAGAATCACGGATGGGACTAAAATCCCAAGGAATCAGTTCTAATTAAGGAAAGCATCTCACAAATAAGGAAATAATTTGAAAATCAATACGGGATTATAAGGAACATGCACAAAATTATAGATTCAAGGAGGATATCACAGCCTTACTAAGGGATGCACAGAATCAATACGGTATTAGGTAAAAAATGAACAATCAGACTTATTAAATACAAATAGTCATGAAAGTCAGAGAACCCTAAGCAAGAAAATCACAAAAACAATAGAAGGTTGGAAACCTTAACAACAAAACTACTGCGAGAAGCGTAGAACTCATAGAGAGTCCGGAAGAACATATAGATAAGCGAACGTGATACAAACATAAACCCTAAAAATTGGGGCTTCATCAGAATAAATCAGGGTAAAAGTGGAGATTTAAGCAGAACGTTTAAAAACATACTGGAAATAAAGATTAGTACTAAAATCAGAAGATAAAAACGTTTTAAAAAGGGGTCAAGAGACCCTAGTTGAAGATGAAGAGTTATCTTAGAGAAATCGGAAAAACCTTTGAGGAAAACAACAATAAACTCATAATATACATAGATCTTAAAAGATCTAAAAGACATCGTAAAACCTTAAATTTTAGGGTTTCAAAGAACCCAAAGAAAATTAGAAAACCTTAAGAGCTTACTCGGACGGCCGGAGGTGGCCGGAAATAGCATGAGAAACCATGAGAGGTGAGTGAACCGCCTTTTGGTTCCTCTGAGGGCCTCAAGGTGGTGATACCCGGCGTAGAAGTTAAGCAAAGGCCAAGCCATGATGAGAGGCCATGATTTCCGACAGTTTAAGTGGCCGGAGGAGATGACCGGACTACATCGGAGAAGGGAGGCGAGGGGAAGGTTCTAGAGAGAACCAGAGGGACAGAGAGAGATTAGAGAGATGAAATGAGGGGTGAGAGGGGTCTGGGGGATTAGGTTAGATTTAATTAAGGAAAGGTTTAATCCGGAATTGATCAACGACCAGGATTTAGCAAGAGTTGGGTTGGGTTTGGGTAGTATTTTGGCTTGGGTATTGGGTTAATTTAATTGGGTTGGGGTTTGGGTAAATAAGGCTGAAATTGAAATTTAAGAATGGCTATAAGTTAAATATCCATTAAAATAGATAAATAATTAATAAAATGGCTAATAATTATTTAAAAAATGAAATTGAGGCTAAATAAATAAAATTAAGGTAATTAGATAATATTTAAAATATAAAATGGCTAATCAGTGATTTAAATGGCATAAAATGTACGATTAGGCTATAATTATAAAATTGCTGTAATTATAACTAAATAATGCCAAATTGGCTAATTTATGAAAGAATTAAATCCTAATAGGATTTAAAATGATACATTGAGCTGGTAAATATTTGAAATTATTTATAATATAATTTATGAATAATTATCGAATATAAAAATACTGAATAAATTGGAAAAGAAATTAATAAAATATGGAAAATTATGGAAAAATGCCAGTTATTATAAAAAGCGATTTTGAAGGTATATATGCAAATTTTGAAAATAGTTTGAGGAAATATTGGGTATTAACAGCCGCCCCTCTTTACCCGGGAAGGATGAAAGAGTTGTCGGGTAAAGATATGATGGCCAATTTTGACCGAGTAGAAATGGTTCGCAAGATTTAGGTCGTACCCTAGTTTTTGAGCTGCCTACATATCCCTGGTTTTACAGGAATCAGGTCGTATGTAGTTCAAGAGTCATCGACGAAGTATACCGATGAAGTTGTACAAGAACGGACGCGAAGTACAGGGTTAGGCGAATGAACGACTGATGGGGTAGTTTGGAGCGGGACCGCTCCTGCCAGGATGGTTGTTGCTAGCCGGATTACCTGCAAATGAACAGTACAAGCATATATTGGGCGTAATTTAAACATGATGCAAACTCCCATTGGACTATGAATGTTGTCTTTGTACGGTTAAGGATGACGTCTTTAGACCATGATGTCCTGGGCCATGAATCGCTTGATGCAGGATTCGCAGGCCATGAAATGATGTTCTCGAGCCATGAGGATGGTGCCTCCAAACCATGATGCCTTTGAATAATGATATGCAAACTGATAACAGAGATCTTCGAGCCATGAAGATGGTGCCTCCGAATGATGATGCCTTTGGATAAGTTGGCGATATTTCATCCCATGAAGATGCAATAGTATGATGCTAACAAGATAGAGCTTAGTCTTGGGAATTAAAGGGGCAGAGCTTAGCCCGAAAGGAAGCGAATTAAATAATGATAGAGACAGGGGTTGCTTTTGAAAAGTAAATGGGAGACAACATTTAGCCTTGAAAGGCAGAATGGTAGCCTTATGCAGATACAGATGGAGGTAGAGCTTAACCTCGGAAGGCAGAAAGGTAGCCTTATGCAAGAATGCGAATGCCGATGGAGGTAGCGTTTAACCTCGGAAGGCAGAAAGGTAGCTTTATGTAGGAAATAAAATGCGGATGGAGGTAGCGTTTAACCTCAGAAGGCAGGATGGTAGCCTTACGCAAGGAATAAAATGCAAATGGAGCTAGCGTTTAACCTCGGAAGGCAAAATGGTAGCCTTATGAAAAGATGCAAGTGTATATGGAGACAGTGTTTAGTCTCGGAAGGTAGGATGGTAGCCTTATGCAAAGATGCAAATGCAGATGGAGACAACGTTTAGTCTCGGAAGGCAGGATGGTAGCCTTATGCAAGAAATAAAATGCAATAGGAGCTCTTAGCTGGTGATAAATTGCGACAATGTGATTGTTGCGAGTATTGTGATAATGAAGCATCTTTCGCGCTGGTGATAAATGTCGGCATGTGCGACGAGTTTGAGAAGCGTGTTTTTGAGCAGTATATGTCCTTCGGGCGGGTAGTAAGTTTTTGGGGCCTTTGCAGTTTTTGTGTCTGCATCCAAAGAAAAATCGTGAGTTCTGTAGGGGAAAGGTTAGTTTGCATTCCCGCTGGCCCTTACTTGACTCGTCTGGCTTGATATGATGATACTGTCCATATCATTGGGGTAGCGTTCGCTAAACAAGTTGTTTCAGAAAAAATATGCAGGATTTTGTGAAAGTATAATTTAAGCATATAATCTAAAAAATAGTTTTATATGAACCGATGACCGTGACACGGTTCGAGACATTGCAACCTCCCCTGCCACGGAATTTTGAGGGTCCTCCTCAAAATTCTGCCCCAGTTTGATGGGTGGATACTTCTGACTATTGCTCGTGCGGCGATCGGCTGAACTTGCTTCAGAATTTTAAGGGTCCTCCTCAAAATTCTGCCCCAGTTTGATGGGTGGATACTTCTGACTATTGCTCGTGCGGCGATCGGCTGAACTTGCTTCAGAATTTTAAGGGTCCTCCTCAAAATTCTGCCCCAGTTTCCAATTATGGGGGAAATGATATTTTTATTGAATTGTGACCGAACCCATAAGCCTGCCTACGTATCCCCTCTTAAATGGGAATCAGGTCAGGTGTAGTTCAATTTACATCATTGATAAAAGCATAAAGAGTTACACATAGTAGCGCTTGACTGCATCTGAATTGATTGGTTTTGGCCAAACTTCTCCGTCCATTTCTGCAAGTATAAGTGCTCCTCCTGTCAGCACTCTGTGTACCATGTACGGACCCTGCCAGTTGGGAGAGAACTTCCCTTTGGCTTCCTCTTGATGTGGAAAGATTTTATTTAACACCAGTTGCCCTGGTGTGAATCGTCTCGGCTTGACTTTCTTGTTGAAGGCTCGGGACATCCTGTTCTGATATAGTTGACCATGACAAACTGCATTCATTCTCTTCCCGTCTATGAGGGCCAGTTGGTCATAACGGCTTCTTACACATTATGCGTCGTTGAGCTCAGCTTCTTGTATAATTCTCAGAGATGGAATTTCAACTTCAGCAGGAATAACAGCCTCTGTACCATAGACCAACATATAGGGAGTTTCCCCGGTTGATGTGCGGACCGTGGTGCGATATCCCAATAAGGCGAATGACAACTTCTCGTGCCACTACTTGTGCCTTTCTATCATCTTCCTTAGTATCTTCTTGATGTTTTTTTTGGCGGCCTATACAACTCCATTCATTTGAGGTTGATAGGTTGTGGTATTCTTGTGCTTGATCTTGAAAGTTTCACACATAGATTTCATCAAGTCGCTGTTGAGATTGG
Organism: Nicotiana undulata; assembly: GCA_005239495.1. Classification (NCBI taxonomy): domain Eukaryota; kingdom Viridiplantae; phylum Streptophyta; class Magnoliopsida; order Solanales; family Solanaceae; genus Nicotiana; species Nicotiana undulata. The sequence continues at coordinate 66,750 of ML262267.1, forward strand.
AACCATTATCGGTGATGATTGACTCTGGAATCCCGAACCGACAAACAATGTAGTTGCGGACAAAGTCGGCCATGACTTTCTTAGTCACGACTTTGTAAGATGCTGCTTCGACCCATTTGGTGAAATAATTGATGTCTACCAGGATGAACCTGTGTCCGTTAGAGGCGGCCGGCTTGATTGCTCCAATAACGTCCATGCCCCAGGCGGCGAACGGCCATGGCGAGCTTGCAGCATTAAGCTCATTTGGAGATACCTTTATCATGTCTGCATGTATCTGGCAGCGGTGGCATTTACGGACATACTGGATGCAGTGCGTTTCCATAGTCATCCAAAAGTAACCAGCCCGGAGTATCTTCTTTGCTAAAACAAATCCGTTCATATGCGGAACGAAGGTCCCAGCATGAATTTCCTCTAGTAGCTTCGATGCTTTCTTTGCATCGACACACCTTAATAATCCCAAGTCGGGAGTCCTCCTATACAGGATTCCTCCGATGTTAAAGAAATTGTTAGAAAATCTCCGAAGTGTGCGTTTCTGAGTGGCATTTGCAAGTTCTAGGTATTCTCATTTTGCCAAATATTCCTTGATATCATGGAACCAAGGATTTCCGTCTGCTTCTTGTTTGACGTGGGCACAGTAAGCTGGATGATTATGGATTTTCACCGGAAAGGGATCAATGAAATTTTTGTCTGGATGCTGAAACATAGACGACAGAGTAGCCAAAGCATCGGCGAACTTATTCTGGATTCTGGGGACATGCCGGAATTCTATCTTTGTGAACCTCTTTCTCAACTCCTGTACGTGATACAGATATGGTAGTGTCTTGGAATTTTTGATCGCCCATTCTCCTTGTACCTGATGTACCAATAAGGCTGAGTCACCAATCACTAACAGTTCCTGGACGTTCATGTCAATGGCCATGTTGAGCCCTAAGAAGCAGGCCTCATATTCAGCCATGTTGTTGGTACAGGGAAATCTGAGTTTGGCGGATACTGGATAGTGCTGACCCGTTTCTGATACTAGGACTGCTCCGATGTCAACTCCTTTGAAGTTTTCTGCTCAATCAAAGAACATCCTCCAACCGTCGTAGGATTCTGATATGTCTTCTCCTACGAATGATACCTCTTCATCAAGAAAATACGTTTTCAGGGGTTCGTATTCTCCGTCCATGGGATTCTCATCGAGATGGTCTGCTAATGCCTGCCCCTTGACCGCCTTTTGAGTTACATAGACAATATCGAACTCACTCAGCAGGCGGAGGAAGGATTTCCACTATGGAGGTTCAAAAAAGAAAAAGTTAAAAAACTTAAAAATGATTGTCGCTAGTGAAAATTAAACTAGCAACCTTACAAAAATTTTGAACCCCTTTGACCACTAAGTTATGCTTGTAGGCTCTGTTGAGGTGATTCAAAATATAAAATATAGATGTACCAATCGGATTTTGCCTTATATGTACAGTATAATTTTCCGGTGAAGGGGTTTCGGTCCCCTTCCGCCCCCCTAAATCAACACCTGGATGCGGCCCTTCCTCAGACTAGAGTGAATGCGACATACTTTGTGCATCGGGATGCCCTTTTTCCTGAAGAAATATATTTTTCCTAGATAGAAAATGCCATGAAACACAAGGAGCGAGCCATGGTTGATCTCTATTATTGAATAAAAAAGAATAGGAATTTTAATAACAAGAAGATTGCAATTCAGAGGTGTGAATGAGCAGTAACTCAATGATAATCGGCTTAATGCATGCATACTTTATCATAAACCGCCTCACATTTTGCTCATGTCTTGACGATTTGAGATGTTTAATATGATGATTTGTGCTAAATAATGGTATTTCTATGTGTATGAATCATTTGGATGCAATTTGGGACGAAATGACGCGAATTGGAGCGAAATCGGAGCAAAAAGGAAAAAATTGAATTTTGAGGGCCACAACCAGCGTGGGGCCCTGGCTGTGGCGAAGTTTCCAGAATGCAAAAATTTTTAGCGCTAACCGCCGCCCTGAACGCTCAAGACGTGCAATTTCCCTATTCCGACTAGGACTCAGGTATTTTGACTCCAAGACGCCCCAACTCATATAAAATCCACCGTAAACCTTTTTTGAAGGGAGGAACATGACTTTTAGAGGAGAACAAAAGTACGAAACACTAGGAAAAACGTTTTTGAGACAGATTTTTAACCTAGGGAGAGCACAAAGCAGCCGTGGAGGTCGGGTTTCATCTTTTCTTCCACCCAACTTAGTATTTTTTATGTTTCTTTGTATGATTTATTATTTGGCTACCATGTCTATGTGGAGATAAAAATTCACGTCCTAGGGGTGTGGTTCTTTCATGACTATTGTTATTCGAATACTGATCTTGATTTCTTAGTTTATCGTATTGGTTTATTTATTCAGTCATGCGCTTAATTATTTGATTGCTTGATCACCAATTGAATACTATCTACGAATCTAGAGTTGAACTCAAAAGTGGGAATTCTAGATTGAATATAGGATTGAGTACATCAAGTTCATGAACCTGGGCATCGGGAAATGGATTCGCGGTTAGGATAGACATATACCTAATTGCCTTGCTTGGTTGATTTACATGAATTATAAATGTGGTCTTGTTAGTTCTAATTCCATAGACATATAGGCATTATTCTGGTAACTAATATATATTGTCCCACGCCTAGGCAAGCCTTAGGTGATAAAATCTTAAAAAACTGGAAATCTGCCTTTCTTTTATGTGTGCTGCCTAATGTTAACCGTTTCTTTTAAGCAGTAGGCAAACTGATTAGGAATCTCAAGCAACAACAAAACTGCCTGATTATCCTCTGAATTCACCTAGACACCATGTCTTAGGATCTCAATTAATACTTCCCTTATATGTGTTTGAGTCGTGCTAATTATGTATATAATTTGTGGAGGTAAACTCGAGCCTCTTATGTGCTCCTATGTGTTTCCCATTTACTGCAGTCCTATATGTTCTTTATTTGTCGCTTTAGAATTTTACTTTTAAACCTGAGGGTCTGCCTAGTATCTCCCTTTAGGATAGTAATCATAACCTCCTCCGGGACTAATAGGATGGGACGGGTAATAACACGCAATAGAGTTCGTGACCAACACGCGCTTTAATTACCTTCACGGGGTGAGAAATGGTAGTATATAGATATTATGACCGATGCGCTAATACCACGTGTAGCCCCTCTTTGAGGAGTGTCATATCGGGTATTGCATTGATGTGATATATATTATTTCAAACCTAGGACATCCCTTCCTTTAAATGTTAGATTATAACTCTTTTTCAAAACTTAGTCCTTTTATAATTGTTTTCCAAACACTTGATTGCTTAATACTTAAAATCCCCTCTTACTTGAGCCCTTACTTGTTATTTGTTAACTGTGCAAATTCACGAAAACCATTTGGCCGGGAACCACACTTGTGGATCCTGAGGGGTGCCTAATACCTTCCCCTTGGGATAATTTTAATCCCTTACCCTATCTCTGGTTAGCAACGTAATTGTAAATGAACCCCTTAGGTGACCTAACGCACCGTTAAAATCGTTAGGTGGCGACTCTAAAAAAATGCAAACCCCTTTCCCAAAAGGAAAGAGTTCCCTCAACCCGATCTCCACGAGGAAAAAGGGGGGCGCGAAAGCATGGCGACTCTGCTGGGGATTATAGTCTTTTACCATTTCAAATTGTTTTGTGAGTTTGTACCTTTGCTTTGTTTAATACTAGCACCCTTCAATTTTCCCTTCTACGTGCAATTACTTGTTTATTTCTTTCAAGTATTTACTTTTCCCCCAAAACGAAACTGACATGTCTCCTTGTTTTCCTTTGTAACTGCTTTAAATCATAACTGTTGTATTTATCGCTTTCCTTAACGTGCAAATACATGACAACTTGTTTTAATGCTTATTATTGCATAATCATGCTCAACATTCATAATCCACACGGGCAAAAAAAAATACTATAGCAACGCTTGATGAGTGGTTGCGCTCTTCCTATATTATTACCCTTTAAATTCGGAAAGGCTTATTTGCGGTAAAACTAGTCGATCAACGGTGTAGTCGACGGTTCCGTGCCTTTTCCCCTTGAGTTGTCCGCTCAAGGGTACCAGTCTAAAACCCCATAGAAACCTTACCCTGTTGTATTGTTGCATGCATCATTGTCGAACCTAGTCAAGCTAAAGTGTCGTCCGTATAATAGCTTTTAAGACAACCTTATCCAAAAGACCATCGGGTTTCTCTAAACCCAAACGGACACCATCACTTTCTGTGCATTTATTTGGAGAACTAAATGCTTTATGCTAATTATTGATGTTAAATAGTCAAGTCTGGTGGGGGTAAGGGCCTAACCTTAATTGCTTTGCAGAAATATGAGGCACGAAGTCCCCAGATTCGGCATGGTCTCCAACCTGATAACAAAATGCTCTAATTGAGGGTTTTATGCTTTGCATGAGCTACTCCGAGTTAGGAGAATGATATAGAGTGTTTTAGGGTCAAATATGTTTATACAAGGCCAATCGAGAAGAGCCCGGATGAAAACGAGCAAGAAAAGGCGGAGAAAAACTGGGACACATTCCACCGCGTCCGCGGTCGGGATACGGCTGGAATGCGGTGGAAGATGGGCGAAAAACAAAATGTATTAAAACGACCGTGGTCGGACCGCGGTTGATCTGGAGATTGCCAGGTAATCCATGGGTCAAAGTGTAAATCGTGGGACACTTATCCTAACCCTGTATAAACTCAACAAACTCGCCCAAGTAAGGTTAAGCTTGTTTTTAGACTCAATTGGAGGCAAGAACAAGTGTGAGAAGATCAAGACACCATTAGAGTTTGTCATTCTTCTTTCTTTTCTCATTAATTATGAATCATGAATTATTTTATTGCTTTATCTTGTTTTATCATGAGTAGCTAATCATTTAGTCTAAGGTTTTGATGGAACCTATTGAAGGATGAAATTCTTGCTATGTTAATATAGATTTGCCAAAGTTTAATCTCTATTTGTTCAACTACGTTCTTGTTGTAGTTAATTGAAATGATGCTCAATTAGCTATGCCTATTTGGTATGTATTACTCGGGAGAGAGTGCATATTTATGTAGTTGTTGAACAACATCACTCCCGACGTAAGTGAGTAATCAATAACCAAGGGTTTAAAGGTCGGATTAGGGATAACGAAACTTTGAGTGCGATTTAAGTGAGCTGTAATTAAATCCAGCTAGCGTAACTCGGGAGAGTATGTCTAGTAAATTGTCGTAATTACTCGGGAGAGATTTACGGTAGTCGGAGAGCTCATGATTGATAGAGAAGATTAGGCAAATTTATACAAAACATAGCAGGAAGGGATTCCAACAATAGGGAAAATCATAATCTTAGAACCTTCTCATTATTTTTACAAACCATTCTTAGTTAGCTCTTAGTTAATATAGTTTATTAAGTAATATAGTTAGTAGAAAAACAACTAATTGTTATCTAAAATATATTGGAAGTTGATTACGTGGAATTGCGTGAGTCTGATAACGATAATTGGTAGGTTAATTTCCTGTGGGATTCGATTCTGGATTTAATATCCGGATTATATTGACAACGACCGCTTTGTCTTTTATATAAGGCATAATTGGGCGTCATTACTATTCCGTAATCATATATTAGCCTATATAATCTGAAGAGTTGATACTATTTCGTTTATCAAGAATTTAGTCATTTAACTATTCATTTCAAAAAATGAAATCTTCATTTTATAACAAAGATCAGTCGTATATAACCTTTTAAAGCAAATCATATTGTTTTAGAAACTATATTTGACAGACGACAGGAAGGAGAGAAGAAGAAAACAAGAAAAAGAATCCTAAATATAAAATTGAGACTTTTTCATTACGGAGTAAGCTTAGATCCAAAGTACACGACTGGTAAAGTACAACCAACTTACATGGGCGGAACTAGGTGGCGGGATGAGATTCAGCGGAACCCCCTTTGCCGAAACTTACACCATATAAGATTAAAAAAAATTCAATATATAACGTATTGAATCTCCGTAACATTTTTAGGTATTTAATTTTTTTAAATTTGTGAAACCCTTTAGTAAAAATCTTGCTTCTACCGTTGACTAATGCGACGCTCTACATAAACTTTTGATGCAACAATAAATTGAAGCAACAATACTGAGACCAAGGGAGTCATGTTACCATTTACTGCGAAATTTGGGTAGAATCATCAGAGTTGGCAAAGATATATTGTAACTATTGTTCAACCTGTTATGACCTTTGTGTCTCATGCTTGGTCTTTAGATTATACTCCTTCCGTTTCAATTTATTTGAACCTATTTAACTGGGCATGATGTTTTAAAAAAATTTTGAATTTGGGCACATGTATTTTGTCCGACTATAAATCATTGTATAAAGGTAAATTGTTTCTAAATATGAAAAAGATCATTCTTTTTGGTACGGATCAAAAAGGAAATAAATTTTACGTAATTGAAATGGAGCATATGACAATCCTATTCCGCATTTAGACAAATTTCAATACGAATACTAAATATCGATAGAAAAACCTTTTAAAATAAAAAGTCTAGCCTCATTTTCAACTAGTTACATTTTTAGTTTGTGTTTTGTTTTATTTTGTTTTGTTTTGTTATTGCTGTTGCAAGTTGCAATAAAGTTGTGGTACTGTCTGTACTTTTAATTCGTGAAAAGAAGAGTGTTTATTTACCAAGTTGACTATTCGTGTTTTGCCAGCATATTGTGTTTAATAAGCACAAAATAAGTAATATTAAAGTGTCCAATAAGAGCAGGCCTATTAGTTGAAATGTCAAAAGTTGGTATCAAATTTAGGGAGTTATTTATCCTCCGGTTTGGCCATAGAATTTCGCTATTATTTTTCAAGTTGAACTTTTTTTTCCAAGTTCCCAAAAATTGATTTTTGATAGTTTTTAGAGCTGAATTAAGTTTAAAATTCATCTCTTCGTTCGAGTGTGACGGGTTGTTAAGCAGGGGCTGAGGAAGAGCATTAGCCGCGGGTTCGAATGAACTCAACTTAAACTTTGTATTTCGAACTCAACTTAAACCTTGTATTTGTATTAAAAAATACATAAAATATGTATACATATTTAATTTGAACCTAATAACTAAGATAAACTATGAGTTCGTAATAAATTGAGAATCTATAAACTTCAAATACTAGTTCGGTCTATGTGTTAAAGGTATCATTTATTGAGGGATGGGTTGTTATATGGTCTTGGGCAAGAGTTGGAGTCACTCGGCCACCAATTATCTATCTACTTTTGGCCCATTGGTTTTGTTTTTTGTTGGAAAATTCCTAGGAAATCCGCAGCCGTAGGAAACCGCAGCCTGCTACAATAACCCGAGGTTTATTTATTTCCTCTATCTATTACTCCAGTATATTGCTAGAGTAGGGACACTTCAATTTAATTATTTATATGTCTGAAACATACATTCTTACATTCGGCCATGATTCTTTCTTTTGGGCCAAACATGTAAAAGTAATTTTACTTTTGGACGGTGATAAGACTTGAATATCCGAAACCTTAACAGATCACTTTTAGTTTAGATCAACCTTTTAACGACAGCAACCGACGTACAATTATACTTAATAACCAAAATATGTGCAAGTCCATAAACTCTTAGGATCACATCTTAATTTCCTCCTTTATTGGTTAACCTATAACTAATACATTACTCTACATAACCTAATTTGGTGCAGCAATGAATTCAAACACCATTACTGATTCGAAGACGGGTGGAGGAATCACCCGTAAGATACCGGGTTGGATACGAAAAGGTGCAAAACCTGGAGGCAAAGTCATCGGCAAAGCTTGTAAAATTTGCTCATGTAAATACCAGATTTGCAGCAAATGTCCAAAATGTCATGACTAAAGTTAGGCCTGAGAGACTATGTACTTGTGCTGGTGTGAGTTTAGTTTTGAGAATAAAGGGAAAGCTATGAATAGCCTAATATAATTTTATTCACTTTCCTCTAGTTAATTTCTCTTAATTTGTGTTTTGTTTTGTTATATACTTCTTGTTGTTGAAACTTGCAAGTTGCTACAAGTCTTGTGTCAACATGTACCTCTTATCTTGCAGTCTTTCAACTGTATGATATTGTACTGTATTTTTCTTTAGCCGTCAATTCATTAAATTTAATTCGCACTGCATAGGTTCTACTACAAGGAGACGGTTCCAATAAAAAGGTTTATCTTTATCATTATTAGAGTTCAAACCTTAGATCGTTCATTAAATTGAGTATTGAAATAACCATTATACATAATATATATACCAGTATCTTGAATAGGGGTGGCATATTTAATACTTTTATTCGTATTAAATATGAGTCGGGTTAGATAATTTCTCCGTTTTCATTACCCGCTTTCGACCATAACCATATCCGAACCGGCCCGCTCGTTTGTCACTCTTAATCTTGAACATAGTAATCTTATGTATAAGCATGTAACGACCCGACTGGTCGTTTTGAGTATATGCACTTCACTCAGTGATTTAGAACCAAATTTCGTGTTTCAAAGCCTTTAGAGCCTCATTTCTAGCCTTCCTCGATTTGTGTGCGCAGTCCGGGTATTGACCCGAGAGGCTTATATGCTTAAAACTGATAACACAAGAATTTTTGCCTAAAAAGTTAATTTTAGTTGACATCGGTTAACGTTTTGAGTAAACGGACCTGGACCCATATTTGACGGCCCCGGTGGGTTCGTATTGAAATATGAGATCTGGGCATATGCCCGGAATCGAATTCCGAGGTCCCTAGCTTGAGTTATGAATTTTTATTAAAAAATTAAAAGTTTGAAAAATCTAATATTTTTAAGAATTGATTGAATTTTTGGCATTGTTGATACCGGGGTCATATTTTGATTTTGGAGTCCGGGTCCAATATACTATTTTTGACTTATATGTGAAATTTGGTAGGAAACGGGGTCGGTTTGACTTGATTCGGACGTCCGATGATAAACATAGAGATTTGAAAGATTTCTTGAAATTTTCATTTGATTTGGTATTCAATTCGTAGTTCTAGGTGTTATTTTGGCGATTTGATCGCACAAGCAAGTTCGTATGATGTTTTTAGACTGGTGTGCACTTTTGGTTTGGAGTCCCGAGGGGCTTGGGTGTATTTTTGGATCATTGGTTGAGAGACTAGTAAAGTTAAGAAATTTGGGAGTTTGACCATGGTCAATATCGGGTTAAGACGACCTCTTTTTAGTGGTATTGAGTGCGCGAGCAGGTCCGTAGCGTGTTTATGATTGAAATTCATATATGGTTTGTGTTCGGGTGGTTCCGGATGAGTTTTGGATCATTTCAGAGAAGTTTGGGTTTTGCTGATTTCTGGTACGACATTATTCATTCGCAATTGCGAAAACACTGTTCATCCGCAATTGCAAACCTTTTATGGCAATTGTGAAAACACTGTTCGTCTGCAATTGCGAACCATTTATGGCAATTGCGAAAACACTGTTCTTTCGACTTGCAGTTGAACAAAGATGCGTTAGACGGGATTTTTGATTCATTTTCCAAATTTTCAAAACCTAAACCACAAGAGGCGATTTTCCAAAAAGATCATGTGTTTCCATCTTGTTTGCTATATTTGTACTTAGGTCTCCACTATGCTAGTTAATTGAAGTTGATACTCTTTGTTTTCCCATTGGTTGTTATTACTCACGTGCTTTCCGCCAGGTCTTTTACTGTTGCCCACATGTATATCCTCGTCCATTATTGTTACTTGCGTATTTTCTACTTTGTAATTCTTGTTATCGTTTTTCTGTCATCTTGTTCGTTCTGTTATAAGTACATTTGGAAGGATAAGTTAAACGCACGAAGGGTGTCGCCGTGATAATTATTTGTCATATAAATTTATTTATATATGGTGAGGATGAGATAAAAGCACTAAGGGTGTTACCAGGCCATTTGGCTTGATATCTTGTATACACTTCTCATACCAGGAAAGATTGTAAATCTTTTACTGTGATTCCTGCTAGTAATTGTTGACTGTCTCGCAGAGTTGTATATGGTATTTTATCTGTTATGTTTTGAACTGCCTATATTGTTAGTCTATTGTACATGTTATAATAATAAACATCTTTCAACTAAAAGCCTCGTCACTACCTCGACGAGGTTAGACAAAATACTTACCAGTACATGGGATCGGTTGTACTGATACTACACTTCTGTACGATGTGTACAGATTTTTGGAGCAGAGCTGCTGGTGACGTCGGGTGCTGATTTGGAAGATGTTCGTGCGTTTTGGATATAGCTGCCACTTGTCCTTGGTAGCTTAGGTTGTTGCTAATATGTTTATGTAACCTTCAAACAGAACGTGTATTTATTTGTATCAGTTTTGAAATTTCAAGTCCTAGAAGCTCGTGATTCGTACTACCAGGTCTTGGGTAATTTGTAAATGTTCAGTTATCTATTCTCTATTCTCTTATAATCTCAGTTGAGTTGTATTTTCTGTTAGTTGGCTTACCAAGCGGTTGAGTTAGGTGCCATCACGACTTGTGGTTTTTGGGTCGTGACAGGGTGGTATCAAAGCACTAGGCGCGTAGGTTCTACGAGTCATGAGTAATTGTCTAGTAGAGTCCTACGGATCGGTATGATGACGTCCATACCTATCTTCAGGAGGCTACAAGGCATTTAGGTAAAATTTCCCTTTCTTTTTCCCTTATCGTGCGACCTTGTTTCAGCTTGAAATCTATGACTTTGACTCTCCCCGATCGCTCATATGTTATGTTGTGCGCTCAGTATTCGCTATGTGTCGACGATCGGTGGTGCTACAAATTGATCACGACGGGCTATGGATGCTTGATTATCATCGCGGTGTGTTGTCTAACCTCAGAAGCAGATGCAGTGTTGAATCTTCAAGTCGTTCATTTGTGGTATTAGGCGGGTTCGTATGTCTGGTGGGTAAGCATAGGTTTGGGAAGATTGGCCGGTGGCCTGGTTATTGTGATTAAGGTGGGCTCATGGCAAGGTGTCGATTCGAGTATAACCGATGGGTCATCTCCTGCATGATGAGTTTGTATCATGTGTCTCGTACGAGGTTTCCATTCGGTAGAGTGCAAATTTTATCATTTCATAGCATTTGGGGAGGTTGTTTGATTATTGCAATGATGGGTAAGCGTTTGGTTGAATCTTAGGGGTGTTCTATTATCAGTATTGCATGAATTTTTGAAGTATTCAGCTAAATAATCATGCCGGATTGGGGCATGCTGTGAATATATGGTACTTTGGATGGCTAATGAGGTGGTTTATGACTTCGAGCTAAGTTGTGGAGTCTGCTAATGACGAGATCGTAGGATCATGGGCCGTATCAGTTTTCTGACTGAGAGATTGCTTGGTTATTTCTTTGAATGGGCATATGCTGGTGAAGCACGGGTTTCTCGACGCGTATTAGATGTGTATTGAAGATCAGAGTATGATGGGTGGTTATCGAGAAGGTTCTAGCGAGTTCCAGGTCTTATGTAGACTTTAAGGACTTATTGAATTTGTCTACAGGCAAGCTTGAAATCGGTAGCGAATGGTAATCGGATCTGCGGTATTTCCTTTTCAAGAAAGGTCTATGTGCTAATGTTGGAGTGATGCAAGAAATGGCTTCGGGTTCCCAGGAAGTTCCCTCAGGGCGGTCATATCGGATTGAGTTACTTTCGGGTTAGCAGTCTGCGTGACTCGGTTGAGTTAGAGGCGATTGGTTCTTATTACTCGATTATGTGTTACTGAGTTCCAAAGAACTTATCATGGTTATGACCACGTTCGGAGTTGATGTTTTCTATAGGTTTAGGAGCTATATTGCTGATGGTTCAGAGTTGACTATGAGACGTTCGTAGTGTTGCGAGTTAGCATGTTAGAGGCCATGCGCCGTGTAGGGTTGAAAAGTTGCATGTACAAGGTTGTAGTTAGTTTTGGAGGGATGGATATGAGTTCTTGATGGCACGGACGATTTCGGGTGTTTAAGGTTTTGCTGGCACTATGTGTTTTCATCGGACCGCCTGTTGGCATGTACATCGTGTTTTGACTTATGGGTGCATTTCCGTAAGATGATGTAATATGAGTTATTTGTCAGCCATCTTAGTAGCGGTGTTGAAAATAGGGATAAAGATTCTGGTATTTGTGAGGTTCAGAGACTAGATGTTCTCGTTGGCAGACTATTCCTTGATGCGAGCTGTGAAGAAATGTTGAGGATTGGATGATTAATAGTAGGTGTTACAGAAAGATTTCTACGAACTTTTGGAGGGTTAATTACATGTTGGGGGATGATCGAAAATTTGTTTGGGTGTTGCTTTTGAGCCTAATGAGAATGTGTATTCTGTATCGGATCGGACTTGTTTGTTTTTGCACGGTTGTTATCACATGTATATCATCGGGGGGAATAGATGTTATTCGCGCCTTGGTTTATGTTATATGTTTCTCTCTTACACTATGACAGGTTGTGAGGGTTACATGATTCTTCGCACGCATATTGTGATTCAGTTTAGGCCTCATGGCATTATGGGCGAGATAGCCTTTGTGATGCTAATTTGCTTACTGCACCATAGCTTTGCTTGTCTTTCTCAGTATTATTTGTTCCTAATGATTTTCCCCACAGTTATATTTTGTGCACTCTTTTGTTCTTGATGTTGACACACATGTAATTAGTGAGCCCGAGTATGATGGCTCGATGGGTACCCTATGTGGATCGGGTTGCACGTCGCAATGGTACAGTGATGAAATATGACTCCTTATTCCTGTTTCGTGTATTTTGCTTTAACCTTGTTAGAAATAGTTCATAGTAAAGTGCAAAAAATTTCCCTGCATGTTTAGCTTATTTAGTAGTCTTCTTATTTAGTTTTCTTACAGTTAACTGTCATGTCTGGATTATTACTTGTTAGTGTATACCGGGTTGTGAGGGGCTCCACATGATTATTGTTGATACATGTCGGTGTGGCTGCTTGTGTTCACTGAGATGAGGTTTCTAGACCTGAGATTTGTGCTATTGTATTGGGATGAGGAAGGTTTGGAAGAATAACACTATAGTTTGTTGAGGATTTGGACAATGGCCCTAGTCGGGCGAGTGAGTTTCTTGGCTTATTGATCGAATGAGTGGTTAAGCGGTTATGCATGTTTCTTTCGTAATCGGTAGGGTATGAAGGTTTTGAACGAGGTTCTAATCGATACGAGGTTTGCTACGACACCTGATTTGTTTTGGCTTTGTTTTGGGCAGTAATGGTGGTCAACAATTTCTATTGTGAGTATCGAAGTGATGGGGTATATCATGTGATTACATCTTGGGTTATGGTTATGACTTGATACAGCTTGTTCAGACTTATATAGTGTATAGATGTGGGATTCGGGCCTTGCAATGAATTCTGGATGATAGAGATTGGGTTCTAAGTTTCAGGACCAAGGTTGAAATAAGGATCTCTAATTGTGTTGTGTTGGCGGGCTTATAAGGAACGGGGTGATGTGGGATCACCCTCGAGTTATGCATAGTAAGGTTACACCATGATTTGATAGCTTTGAAACGACTCATGGCACGTTCGAGGACGAACGTGTATTTAAACGGTGGAGGATGTAACGACTCGTCTGGTCGTTTTGAGTATCTGCACTTCGCTCGATAATTTAGAACCAAATTTTATGTTTCGAAGCCTCATTCTAGCCTTCCTCGATTTGCGTGCGCAGTCCGGGTATTGACCCGAGAGGCTTATATGCTAAAAACTGATAAAAACAAGAATTTTTGCCTAAAAGGTTAATTTTAGTTGACATCGGTTAACGTTTTGAGTAAATAGACCCGAACTCGTATTTTGACGGTCCCGGTGGGTTTGTATTGAAATATGGGATGTGGGCATATGCCAGAAATCGAATTCCGAGGTCACTAGCTTGAGTTATGAATTTTTATTGAAAAATTAAAAGTCTGAAAATCTAATATTTATAAGAATTGATTGAATTTTTGGCATTGTTGATACCGAGTCCGTATTTAGGTTTCGGAGCCATGTACATGTCCAATATAATATTTTTGACTTATCAGTAAATTTTATTGGGAAACGGAGTCGGTTTGACAAGATTCGGACATCTGGTGGTAAAAATAGAGATTTCAAAGCTTTCTTGAAAATTTTATTTGATTTGGTGTTCAATTCATAGTTCTAGGTATTATTTTGGCGATTTGATCGCGCGAGCAAGTTCGTATGATGTTTTTACCTTGTACTGTTATTTCATAATTATAGATATGATGTGATTTGTTGCCATTGTTTTGTCATGATCTCCTTCTCAATTGTTGTCGTGTTACTCATACCTTCTACTTGCTTAACTTGCAAATACCATGCCTATTTCCTGCTTCTATAATTATACTCATGTTGTATCTATTCTGTTGCACCTTAGTGTAAGCCTTTCACCATGCTAGTCATTCATGCCCTTACTTGTTAACTTGTAAAGATCATGTATTTCCTTCTTGTTTGCAATATTTATACTTAGGCCTCCACTATGCTAGTTAATTGAAGTTGATACTCTTTATTTCCCATTGGTTGTTATTACTCATGTGCTTTCCACCTAGTCTTTTACTATTTCCCACATGTATATCCTCGTCCATTATTGTTACTTGCGTATTTCCTACTTTGTAATTCCTGTTAACGTGTTTCTATCATCTGGTTGGTTCTGTTATACGTACATTTGGAAGGATGAGTTGAACGCAAGAAGGTTGTTGTCGTGCTAATTGATTTTTCATATAAATTTATTTATATATGGTGAGAATGAGATAGAAGCACGAAGGGTGTTACGGTTCCATTAGGCTTGATATCTTAGATACACTTCTCATACCAGAAAAGATTGTAAATCTTCTACTGTGATTCCTGCTAGTAATTGTTGACTGTCTCGCAGAGTTGCATACGGTATTTTATCTGTTATGTTTTGAACTGCCTATACTGTTTAGTCTATTGTACAGGTTATCACAATAAGCATATTTCAACTAAAAGCATCTTTAGTACCTAGCGGTTGAGTTAGTTGCCATCATGACTTGTGATTTTTGGGTCGTGAAAAAACGATTATATAATAATTGCATGATCCCGAAGGCATTATAGGAGCTTAATCTTTGTAAGTTAAGCCTTCCTATCTCGTAATTTTTGGCACAGGAGTGTGTTTTACACCTGTCTGTGATTCTTTTGGTGAGGTGGGCTCCCTAGTGTTTTAATCTTGGAGGTAAGGCAATCTCCTTTCTAAAGATAATACAACACACCAAGTGATATTGAAGAGCAATTAGCCCAATAGAGTGAGAGGTTGAAGGAAAGTATGAATTGTTAATCACTTTTGCTTATGGATTATGCCATATTCAATATTTACAGCAGAGATTACATATATATACACTCTAAAATTAGCTAATAATTAGTTTTGCCTAGAACAGTTTAAAGTTTAATTAGAAGACTATTCCGTAATCATATATTAGCCTATATCATCTGAAGAGCTGATATTGTTTCGTTTATCAAGAATTTAGTTATTTAACTATATTTCAAAAAAGGAAATCCTCATTTTATAACAAAGATTAGTCGTATATAACCTTTTAAAGCAAACCATATTGTTTTGGAAACTATTTTTGACAGACGATAGTTCCAGGAAGGAGAGAAGGAGAGAAGGAGAAAACAAGAAAAAGAATACTAAATATAAAAATGAGACTTTTCATTACGGAGTAAGCTTAGATTCAAAGTATAACGAATGGTAAAGTTGTTCAATCATGAATAGTACAGGAGCAAAGCGAGCAATTTCGTTAAGAATGTTCAACATTCAGTATAATGTATACAAAGTAATATTTGACCTATATATACACACAATACAATTCTCAAGCGAAAGGTGTTTAACTGGCCTCCCTTTACCAATGTAGCTCCACCATTGGGAAAAAGTACAACCAATTTACAAGGAGTTGTTAGTGAATTTAAAAAGGTTTTCAAATGGCTACAATTTTCTAAACCAGAATGAGGCTACCAAGAATCCAAGAAAATTGTGTATTATTCCTATTCCGGATTTAGTCAAATTTCAATACGGATACAAAATATTAAGTGAAAAACCTTTAAAAAGAAAAAGAAAAAAAGACTAGCCTCAATTCACTTTACACTAGTTACATTTTTAGTCTGTGTTTTGTTTTGTTTTGTCCTTTATATTGCAACTTGCAATAAAGTTTAGGTCGACATGTCTTCTCCAATTCGTGAAAAAGAATAGTGTTTATTTACCAAGTTGACTATTCATGGTCTGCCAGCGCGTATTGTGTTTAATAGGCACAAATTAAGTAATATTAAAATGTCCAATACGAGCAAGCCTATTAGTTGAAATGTCAAAAGTTGGAATCAAGTTTAGGGAGTTATTTATGCTCCGGTTTGGCCATAGATTTTGGCTAGTATTTTTCAATTTCTTAAAAATTGATTTTTTATAGTTTTTGGGTGGAAATTTTTCAGTCACTCTTAAACTTTAACTTTTTTTGAAATAAAAGGTATGTACAAATACAATTTCAACTTCCAAATATTATTTTCAAGACAACTTCAAAAATTCTTTTTTTCAAGTTTCAATTAAATATATGTCCAAACGCAAGCTATGTATTCATTTCTACTTATGTTTTACCATGAATTTTCACAGGTGAATTTCATACTTATCTTCATGCAAACACTTATACTATAAAAGATATATTATTCCAAAATACAACATGTACGAGATCATTACATTGTAAGTGTACCTTTTTCTTGGTAAAATTTGGACTTCACCTAAAATAATTGAGGAAGTAATGATATGCAATAAATAAATAAGGGATATTTTCATTCCTATACACTATTTGAAACTTTATTACTTTTAATGTTCATGTTTAGCTAATTACCCGGCATAAACAAGTTTTGTTTAGAAAATATATACAATCCACCTTAAAAGGCTCACAAACCCATTATTTGTGCTAGGGGTATTCAAACCACCGATTAAAAAATCCGACTAGGTTTGGTTTGACTTGGTTTGATATATAACAAAACCCGAACAAAACCGACATATAAATATATAATTTTTTATATATATTTTAAAGATTTTATATTGAATTTTCTTTAAAAATATTGAAATATTTGGGATCCTCTCATGTGTTAACCTTGAAAGCGTACATTAAAGAAAATTATTGTTAGACGATTAAGAAAATAACTATCATCTATTACTAAAAAGATTCTCCCATTAGAATATTTTAATAAATCATATGTTAAAAAATTTCAATATTTACTAAAAACCATATATTCACTTATCAAAACTTTATTTATAACTTTAATAAAGTAAGATTGGAATAATATCCATGTAACAAAAAAAACCGAAAAACCCAGCAAAACCGAACCAATCCAAACCGATATAGTTGATTTGGTTTGGTTTTGATAAAAATCGAACCAACACGGTCCATGTACACCCCTAATTTGTGCCTTCAATCAGGGGATTCTTTTTTTTTTCTCCTCTCTCCCATTTCTCTCCAGATCTTCCATTATTTTAAACTATTTCACTAATAAATAGTTAAGCAGCTACCACCAGCTCCAGCCCTCAAGGCTCCCCCATTATTCTGTTAATTAAACTATTAGGAATGACAAGGGAATTTATAATAATAATAATAATAATACTTGAATGCCAAATGATTTTTGCTACGTAGTTATTTTCTCCCATTTAGGATAAAAAGGGAAGGTTCCAAGAAAGAAAAGAAAAGGACTTGAGAATTTCCTAAACTTAAACAAAAGTCAATCCCATCACTATCCTGTTTGCTTACAAGCTGAGCATATTTTTAGGATTCAAACGAATTAATCTATAATTTTTATACATTATTTCTACACTGTTAAGTACAACTACAATATCATACAACTTAAATATAATTTTATACAAGTTTTATACAATATGTCTTTTGTATATTTTGTATCTAATTTATACATAGTAAAAATAAATTTCATACAACTAATTATATATTATACAATTTATCTACAACTTATCTACAACTTTCACACATTATTTCTACCCAGTTAAATACAACTTGTAACGACCCGATCGGTCATTTTGAGAATTTAAGCTCTGTTCGGTGGTGTAAGGTCATAAGCAGCTTCACATTGTGTATATCAACCTGTGTGCGTGGTTAGATTCAGTTACCGGATAATCTGGAGTCGAATTGGAAGAAAAATTTCAGTTTTAGAAGCATAAGAGATGAAAGTTGACAGGAGGTTTGACTTTTGTGTAAACGGCCTCGAAATGAGTTTTGGTTAATGCCAACAGCTTCGTATGATGATTTTGGACTTAGGCATGCGTCCCGAATTGGATTTGGAGGTCCGTAGAGTGATTTGAGGTAATTTGGCGAAAGTTAGAATTTCGGCCGATAGGTGAAATTTTGATATCGGGCTTGGAATGGAATTTCGAGAGTGGATATAGGTCCGTTGTGTCATTTGGAACTTGTCTGCAAAATTTCACGTTAATCCGGGTTGAATTGATAGGTTTCGACGCGAGTCTTGATATTTGAAGTTTTGAAAATTCCTAAGTTTGATTTTTGGTTTGATTCGTTGTTTTATGTATTTTGAAACCTCGAGTGAGTCTGTATTAGGTTATATGACTTGTGTGTGTGGTTGGACGGGGTCCCGGGGGCCTCGGGCGTGTTTCAGATGAGTGTCGGGTCCATTTTCCTCATTTTTGAACAGCTGAAATTTGCCTTCTGGTTTCCTTCTATGCGATCGCATAGGAGTAGCCGCGATCGCATAGAGTCCCTTTGAGTAGCCCAGATTTTCCTTCAATGCGATCGCACCGTCAGGTTCGCGATCGCGGAAGCTCAATTTCTCCTTCATCGCGATCGCATCCATTTCTTCGCGTTCGCATAATAGAAATGGGGATGGGGTCTGTAGGTTGATTCCTCTTTGCGATCGCAAAGATAGATCCGCGTTCGCAGTAGCCTTTTCCCTTCACATTCTGCGATCGCATTCACCAACTCGCGATCGCGTAGAGCATTTCTTTGGGCAGTAACTTTTCCTTTTCGCGATCGCAATAGTTGTTCCGCAATCGCGATGTGTTAAGTTACCTGGGCAGAATATAGGTTTCAAAAACGAGGGTTAAGCCATTTAGTTTTTCATATTTTGATTTCTAGAGCTCGATTTTGGGCGATTCTTTTAGGGGTTTTCACAAAAATCAAATGGGTAAGTGTTCTTCGACTATAATTAAGTATATTTCATGAATGTTCTTGTTTTTATCATTTAATTGGTGTTTTGGGTTGAGGGAATTGTGGGTTTTGAAAGAAAACTTCTAAAATAAAAATTCATGTTTTGAATGACCAAACGATATCGGAATTGGATAAATTTAGTATGGGTGAATCGTATCGGAATGGGTAAAGGGAATATGTAAAATTTGTCAGGCTCCGAGGTGCGGGCCCGGGGGTCGATTTTTATAAATTAGTAAAGATTGAAACTTTATTATTCGGAATCATTCCTTATACGTGTTATGTGTATTTTGAAGTTGTTTTAGTTGATTTTGAGCCGTACGGAGGTCTTTCCGCCCGAAAAGTTCACTTTTGAGTATCTGGTTGTCGTCTTTGAGGTAAGTATCTTGCCTAACCTTGTGTGGGGGAACTAACCCTTAGTGTTGAGTCTTCTTTGTTGATTGTAGTCCGTGTATGCGAGTTGACGGGTGCGTACTCGGACTTATTTGCTAATAGATTGCCCTTTTAGGATTTGTAGGTTCTTATGTTACCTGTGTATGAGTTGTAATTGTTACATTTGATCCTTGGTTGTTAATTTCTTCCTTTCCTGCTTAAATTAGAATTGCTTGCTTTTGGATTCCTTCGTTGGCTATTTGATCTTAAATGACTTAACTGAATATTCACTACAAAAAAAACAGTGTTTAGCGACGGATTTTAGCGACAAGGGAAATTCCGTAGCTAAATAGCGACGGATTAGCGACAAAATTGGAGGTTTGTCATTAAATAAGCCACATAAAGAATTGTATCAAATATAGCTACGGACTAGCGACACAAACCAAAATTTCGTCGCTACAATTGGCGCTAAATATTAGCGCCTTATTTTACCTACAAAATTAGCGACGCAAATGGGGCGACAAAAATTATTAAAATCTAGCGACGGATTTAACGTCAACAAATCCGTCGCTTAATTCATTTTATTTATCAAGAAATTCCAGAGGTGATTGCAACAAAATGTCCGTCGCTAATTTTCTTAAAATAAACCTTCATTTGGATAATATTAGCGACCGAAATATGGGTGTCGCTATTCCGTTACCAAAAAGTTAGTTCCATAAAAGAAAATTTTCATTAGTTGTTATTAGCAACAGAATTCAAGTCGTCGCTAAGTCCGTCGCGATAATGTCGTCTAAATTTAACTTTTTTACCTTGGTCAAAACTCAAAAGCCAGACATTTCAACAATTAGGGCAAAACCCCCTTTCTCTCCTCTCTATCAGACTCCTTCACTACTCCTTCACTACTCTCTTAAGGATCTAAAATTCTCTTCAAATACAAAAAATTGGGCGTGAATCTAGGGCTAGTGTCTGACAAATAGAAGAAAACTTTCGAATTTGCAAGATTTTTGCTGCATAACTCTGAAATTCGAAGTCTCATGTTGCTGCTCAGCAAGATTCTCAAGTGAAAGGGTAAGCTTCTTTGTGATTTCATTCCTGTCTTGTAGATCTGGCGAAAATCATTATTCAACTTTTCTAAAACTGAAGTCATGCAGTGAGAGGTTTAATTTTCTGTGAGAGGTTCAATTTTCATTCTTGTGAGAGGTTCAATTTTCTGTTAGTAGAAAATGCTGAATGTTCTTTGTTGTTCATTACTTTTTTACTTCTTATAAATTTCTGAAATTCGTTTGTGGGTTGTGTTGGTTTTAATTGTTTGTTTGTATCTATATTTTGAGCTGAAAATTCTAAATCGTGAGATTAATTCGAAGAACCCGGGTCCCTATTAGCCATTACTGAGTCGTTGATTAAGGCGTTCTCGATCGAAATTTTCATGGAGGATTTGAGAACAAAATCATATTGCATGCACTGCCTAGCCATATTGCTATTGCTGAATAGTNAACCCGGGTCCCTATTAGCCATTACTGAGTCGTTCTATTAAGGCGTTCTCGATCGAAATTTTCATGGAGAATTTGAGAGCAAAATCATATTGCATGCACTGCCTAGCCATATTGCTATTGTTGAATAGTCCATGAAGAGTTTGCATAAATAGCCCAAACCAGTTCTGTAGTTATCTGCTGCAAACACCGCTGGCCAGTAGCTCAAAAATGTGTGTACTGACCATATTTGTGCCCATATTTTGCTTATGAACCATGTCTGTATCCATATCTTCTATCCATGAGTATGTTCCCTG